>SNQJ01S0221628.1:0-15294 GCA_010110895.2 Picea sitchensis
ACCATCATGATGACCAAAATCATGGGTAACACCCATCCACCAAAACTCAACCCCTTCGCACATCGATCCTGCGATGTTGGATATCATCACCAACTAGCGCTTCTTTATGAGAAGGTTTGTTTGCATGCTTGACTCCTAGATTAATTAGTGTGTGCTATATAATACAAGTGTGAAAGAGTAACACTATGGTAATCATTATGATCTTACTGTGATACCAACATGATACTAGTAATGAAGTAGAACCATTGTACTAATTAGTGTTACATCTTGATAGAACAATGCTTATGCATATCCAATTTCATAGACTATTTAGAAATACTGATTAAAGAATAATGCATTTTAACTATAATTTTAGAGTAATTCAACCTTTTGATTTATCTTTTCTTTCAAAGAATTCTAGTATTAATGAGAAGACATTTGTGTGTGCTTAATGACAAACGTTTTTTCTAACCTTCTATAAATTACATAGAGCATTATTGTTTCATCGTTTCCTACTTGCTTCCATTAATTTTTACACATAAAGAGTTCAACCTGTATATTGTGATTGCACCTCTTTTAGTTGTACTTCATCACTCTTTGCATTTATTTTTCTACTCCCCAACCAAACTGAATTCTCGTTGTTGTCCTAAATATTCCTTGCTTCACTATAGAAACAAATTTTGTTGTGTATCTATGGACACCATATTTTGTACATGAAATATTTTGTTTGCAAGCTCATCAATGCCCCGTCACTAAGTTAAGAGTGGTTAGTTGCTCATGAGTCATCACTAAGTTAGTGGACTGATTTTATTTCTATGCATTAATGACTCACCACTAAGGTAGAGGAGAGTTCTTAGTATGAGACTCGTATTAGAAAGGGACCCCCGTCCTCACTTTTAATTCATTCACTCTACTATCAATATTGTCAAATTTTGTTTCTTAATTTGAGCACCAAGTACATGGAGATGTATTCATCCATATTTTAGGATTATAGGTGCATTCCAATTCTTGGGTGTGCAAGTGCCCCCATCCCTTTGTTCTCTTCATTGTTTTTTATTACTAGAATGGTTTTATTTCGGGTATTGGAACACTTCAAGTTGGTATTAGAGCAAGTTGATTCTCGTTTCTATTGTGTTGTTGGGAAAAAAAAGAAGAAACATAAAATCAAGGTCTTGACACTTTGAATAATTTTTGAAATGTTTTGAGCATAGTCCTCATAAATAAACTATATATCTGGATTCTACTCAAAATAATACATGGTTTAGAAAAAATCATCAAAATCGGAGGTCTAATGACAAATATATTCCATTTTTAGGTATTCATGGTAATCACTACCAAATCTTCCTCCTCTGTAATTTTTCTTTCGCTTTCTAGCTTTCAACATTATCTAGGAGTTTCTTCTACACTCCCACATTCTATTCACATTGGATGTATGTTTTAGTCCCATTTACCTACTTTTCTAGTCATTTGTTGGACATTAATAACATTATCTTATCTTATATACATCTCTAGAAATTGTTAACAACTGACCATGGATGCCTTTTCAATTTCAAAAAGTTGTTTGGGATTGAATCACCCCCTTCCATCTTCATTAGAAACAATACATACTCTTAAGGTAAAAATATCTAACCTTTGGTGGAAGTTTCATTCATCTACTTTATCCTTGTCCAAACTATGAAAGAATCCTCTGCATATTAGACTTGTAGCAACTTATCATTTGTTATTGGCAAATTGATTAACATCATAACCTCTCTATTCTTCGAGTGAAAGGCGTATTGCCCATTCTCATTATCAGAGTTTCTCCTACCCTTTCATGTGACCAATCCTAAAAATCCATTGCATTGGAATATGGTAATCATATTGTTAGCTCCCAAAATGAATCATTCACTTGGTTTCATTTTGTAGGTGATAGCATGGTTATCTGTAGGTTTCTCTATTTGTTTTTAGTTTCTTCTAGTGTCAAAACTTAGGTTTTAAATTTATGCCTTAGAAATAAGTTGATCCATAAAGGTTGTTTTTATAAAATTTCATGAAAATATTTTCAACAGCTAATGCATGTTGCAAGGTTGATGTTAGCTGGTGAAAGCGGCGAGTTTCAACGGTTAAGGAGTACTTTCCCGCAGACAGGCTAGCTGGTGAAAGTGTGAAACATGTGTTTTTCTTCCATGATTTCAGAAATTGAAAAGAAGACACGTTCGACACACGTCACATAATTATTATGAGGTGCTGGTGGAAGCAAATGATGATGAGGATTCCATTATGCATGTTTCAATCGGATATTATGGTAGATCGTGCTCGTGAATGCATGCTTCAAAAATGATGGCATTGGAGATGAAGAATTCACATTCAACATCACAGGTAAAGGAGCAGTACCACTCACCCGACACCATCAAATCGACACTTCATATTTTGAACACACACTGTTCACAGGTAATATGGTATGGTTCCATATTTGAATTGGCAACACCGAGAGTTTTCACCAGCGCCAAACCTTGGCTCAATCAAGAAATTACCATGACATTGGCTGCCAATTGTCCGAGGTTCGAGTCACAGATGGCAAGGAAATGAAGTGGTTTATTGCTGAGGAAAGAATTGGACAGCCTGTCTTTCTTACAGTCACATCCAGATGTGCAAAAATGTTTCTCATACGCAGGTTGCATGAGTTATGTTGAAAGGTTACAAAATGGTTGCCACCAAATAACAACTGAAGCATTTGCTAAATCATATGATGGAAACCGAGCTAGTGTGGGTTCTGTAGAAATGGTAGTCAATGAAGCCACCATTTCCACAGAAACCAGCTTACCCAGATCAGGCTAGAGTTGGTTTAAGACAACAACAACCAAGAATTTGAATTTTAGAGCATACCTTAAGGCATAATTCAGAGATACCACCTGGAAGAAAAGCATGCTAGTTTCTCATTTGGAAGACGAATGGCAGGACCTGTTCAAAGGCATTCAACTCGATATCACCTCAGAAGGCAGGTATGACAAGTTGATGCTATATCATTTCAAACTTTTAGATCATTTCACAGGGAAGACTCTCCTAAATTTACCTTTATTCCTTCACAAAAGCCTAACCAAAGTATGTAAAAAGATTAGAGCTGAACCTATAAGTATGAAAAACACCCTTTGTCATTTTGGCTTGATCAAACTGATAATTCTAGAAGAACTAAGACAAAGAGGAAGGACTTGGCAACATTTTCTTTTTTGGAAAGGCTTTGAGACCCAAACTTAGCCCATGAATGAGCATAAGAAAGCTCGAAAAAAGCAGTTAACTCCTCAGAGTAGCTCAAGGAGGAGGAGAGCTCTTCCAGGACCATCAGAGGACAAGATTTCCAGCATAAAGTCTAAAAGAGCAAAGAAAAAATTAGAATTTGAAACCAATTCAGAGCAGCCTATAGTAAAAAAGACAAATATTCTCATTTTTCCATACACAGACTCGGAAACAGAGCCAGAGAAAGAAGATGAAAGTCCAACCATTAAAAGCCCTGAACAATCCATGGAAATTGCAAAAGACTGTGAGACTTTTACTCCCATTGATGAAGGTGAAACATCAAAGAGTAAAAATTCAAAGAAATCACAAAATATTAAGGAACTGAAAGAGGTGATTGCACAACATGAGGTTTTGGAAAGAGTAATCAAGGCAAGATACAAATCCCTAGCTGATAATTTTGCAGAGACAAATGCAACATTTGAGAAGTTGGCTCGTGAGAGTGTCAAAGACAAAAAGAGAAAGAAGAAAATCACCAAGGACTATAACAGTTTGTGGTGGTTAGCAAAACAACTTAAAAGGAAAATTAAGAAATTGAAGCAGAAAACTAAGTCACATCCAGATCTACAGGTACTGGCCTAGGTTGTTGTGAATATGTAGGGAGATAAATCAAAGGCACACTAATTTTTTGGTAAAACAACAGTTTTGGAGATGAAGGTTCCTTTTTGGCCAAAGACAGAACTTTCACCATCACAAAGGGTAAATTTACAACCAGTTAGCTGGTGAAAAGCAGAACTTTCACCAGCTAACCAACAGATCGTAAGGTGAATTAGCTGGTGAAAGCACAGAAATAAAGTTTTGGAAAGCTGACCTGGAGCGAGGAAATTTTGAAGTATTTAAAAAGGGATTGAGAGCATCAAAGGATTAACCACCTAATCAAGAAACACTCAGCATCAGAGATTCGTGGAGATTTTGAGACCAAAGGCTAAATTGGTCAACTACATTTTCGGTTATGGTTATTAAAAGAGTCCAGCTACAGAAGACAGGTGTCTGTACCCTTCCACAACACAACATAGTCCTAAAGATGATGAAGTACAGATGTCAAGATCAACATAGAAGATAGTTCGAGTTCTAGGAACTAGTCTTTGCTTATCAATTGTATTTAGTTAGTTTTATTTTCTATATTTAGATACAGATCCAAGTTTTCAGGATCTTAAAAATCGATTGTAATAGGCTATAAATTCCTATCTTTTCTAAGAGATGAGGGTTCAAACTGGGAATACATTTTTGGCTACTGTTATAGACTCTTATTGGATAATAGAATTACAGTCTCCTTTTGCTTTCAATATCAGAATTGCTCATGTATCTTGTTTCTGTACTTTATTTCAGTTTGCTTTAGCTTTTAAAGACTATCATCTCTTTATTAAGCTCATAAACTCGAAGTGAAGTATTTATTACTACCTTGTATTAGCCCTACACCTAGTTGTATTTGGCCATCAAGATTGGTATTCTTCATCCCCTCTTCAAAATATCTTGTCTGATTATTGTCTTCTAAAAACACTGTTTCATTTGAAAGTATGATAAGTTGTCTTTTACATTAATCATTGAGTTATCCTATTGTTCCAAGCACAACTACATATCATATTCTTAAGTTACCAAGCATCTTTAGCCTACAACCCTAAAGAGTTCCTTGGAGTGATAACAAATTGGCGCCATTGCCGGGGAGACGAAATTTAAGCTCTGCTTTCCTGGGATACAACACATAGCTAATCTTTGATGATAGACAAAGATTAGACATTTTATTGGTTGTAACTATCTATCTGGAAACTCCACAAGTTCATCCTAGCTCCTAAGAGGATTAGTACCAGGGTGAATCCACAAGAATCACTTGTCACACCCGTGCCCAATACAGAACTAATTCTCAGAAGAGGAAAAACAAGTCAGGTTCAAGCTTCAAAATCAGACACAAAAGGTAATCCTCTCTTTAGTTCTGGAAAATATACTACAGAAAAATTTGAATTGTTTTCCAAGAGTGCTAATGAAAAAGAAACTGTAACTACTGCAGAAGAAACAAGTCTTTTTTATCAACAGGAAAATATTAGTGATGATGATTTGATAGATTCAAAATTGGTTGAAAAAGTATCTAAGACCTTAGAAAGAAATCAGAGTTCTTCCTCTCTTGAGTCTTTTCATTCATAGCAGAAAGAAGATCATTTAAACATCTACACTATCCTCCTTGTTGTAGAACATCTTCTTCAAGTGTTGTCTGCTAAAGGTGAAGAAAACTTAGCTGAACAACTTGCAAATTTTTACAGAGCCTCATATAAATAATCATACATCTTTCCCATTAGAGAATTCACCTCCTTTGCATTCCCCTAATGTTGAGGAATCAAAGAAAAAAATATCACCTCTCTCACCCCTAATCATTATGGCTGCACCACCTCCTTTGACCAAGATGCAACAAATCCTAGCTGCTAGGTATGCGCAACTAATATTGCCAAACCCAGTATCAGCTATGCCAATAGGAGACTATCAGAAGTATATGCCCAAATTCATTGGTGAGGGCGATGTGATTGCTGAAGAACATATTGAGGCCTTCTACAGTTATGATGAAAACCTTAATATTGAGGAGGAAGATGTTTGGACTCGAGTTTTTGTCCAAAGCTTAGATGGCCATGCTAGGAAATGGTTCAAAGAACTCCCTGTTGGTTCCATAGCTGGCATCGAGCAATTAGATGACACCTTCTTGAAACATTGGGGTTATAGAAGAGATTTTTTGTACTATATCATTGAATTTGGAAATCTAAGGAAACAAAATGGTGATTCAGTCTCTGATTTCACTAAAAGGTTTAACCGGATGTACAATAAAATACCAGCAAAGATAAAACCATCAGATGCCTCTGCCAAAATCACATATTCCGATTCTTTTGACTCAGAGTTCTGTTTATTGTTGAGAGAAAGGAGGTCATCAACATTATCTCTGATGCAAGATGTTTCCCTTGAGGTGGAATCAAATATTTTGGCTGCTCAAAATCTAAAGGGAAACTCTAATAGGAGAAGGCTGAGAAATGAAGCTTCTTCTTCATCAAATGTTGACCCAAAGTTAGATAAAATGGCTAAGATGTTAGAGTCTCTAACCTCTGAGATATCTAAGCTCAAAATTGAAAATAAGTAGCCTATCAAGGGAAGGGGCACTTATGATTATGCAGGTAGAAACCCAAATCAAAATCCCAACAACTTCAGAAGAAATAATCAACCAATGCAGATTTTGCAAAGAGAAAGGAATCATACTGAGGATTAGAGGATAAAGGCTCCTCTTCAGAATGTCATGATGGACGAAGATGAAGGTGATTATCAAGAATATAGGGAAGATAATATTCACTGTGTTGGAGAGGAGACAGGGAAATCTTATCTGACACAACATGACTATGAAGAGGCATTGATGACTGAACAGACAGAGGAAAATTTTGTTGATGATGGCATTTTTTCAACGGAAGAGAAGAACATATATAATCTCAGATCTAAGTCTGATATTGCCCAATAGAATGCACTAGCCTCTCCCAAAAAGAGCACAACCCCTTTTAAGCAAAAAGATCAGACATCATAGAATCAACAAACAGATCCTTCAAAAGAAAATGCACCAGTGCCTCCCAAGAAGACTACTGCCCCTGTCAAAAAACAAATTCAGAAAAGTCAGATCCTTGCCAATCAACAAAGTGTCCAGAAAGCCCCTTCAAATGAGGTAAAGGTCTCTGATAAAATCTCCTATTCTTTTAATTTTGAGGCTGAAATACAAAAAAATTAAAATTCCCATCCCTTTGGTTGAGTTAATGAAAAATGAAACATTCAAGAAAGATATCCTCAAAACGTTGGATCCCAAATCCATATCCCCTTCTGCTAATATTATTAATATATATGATGATAAGCCAACCATTACTCTGGGCCAAATGATAGAAGATAGAGATGAAAGTTGTCCACCTTTTTACATCTCTCTAAACATTCATGACAAAACACTACATAATTGTTTGTTGGACTCCGGTGCCTCTCACAACTTAATGCCAAAGGCGGTCATGGACGAGCTTGGGTTAGAGATTACTAAGTCTTACCACGATATTTTCTCTTTTGACTCTCGAAAAGTCAAATGTCTCGGAATTATCAAGGACTTGGCTGTAACTTTAACCCAAGCATCCATGAAAACTATGGTTATCGATATAGTAGTGGCATACATCCCACCTAAATTTGGATGCTTGTTATCAAGATCGTGGATGAAGTGGCTAGTGGCACTCTTCAAATGGATCTCTCCTATGCTATTATCCCTGTTTTTGGAGGAGTAAACAAAAGATTATACATGGAATCACAACTTGCATATGTAATAAGTGATGAACAAAATCCAACCAACCATCCTATCTATTCAGTCGACACAGGTATGGGATCCTGCATTTTACAAATTGATGATTCATTACCAGATGCATTGCTGCTTAGGAAGCCCGCAGTTCAGTCCACAGAAGTAGCAGAAGATGATCTTTGGACCATGTTATTCGATGGTGCTTGTACCAAAGAATCAGCAGGAGCAGGGGTGGTATTGATTTTTCCTTCAAAGAAAACTTCTCATTTGTCCTTTAAGCTTGATTTTAAAGTGACTAACAACATTGCAGAGTATGAGGCATTGCTCCTGGGATTAAATGCAGCCAAATAGATGGGGATTAAAAGATTACATGTATTCGGAGACGCATATTTAATCATTCAACAGGTAAACAAGTCCTTTCAAGCAAAACATGTCAAGCTGAAAGCCTATAGAGATGAAGTTTTGAGAGCAATTCATACTTTTACAGATTTCAAAATTTCATATGTACCCAGAGCAATGAATGAATTGGATGATTCATTAGTTGTGTCAGCCTGTGCTTTTATACCTCCTCTACCTCATAAATTGAATTATGAAATTCAAGTTAAGTATAGGCCATCCCTCCCTGACAATATAAAATTCTGGAAGGTTTTTGAGGATGATGCAGAACTCACTAGATTTCTTGCGGTAATAGATGAGTTTGCAGATTTGAAAATTGATTTGGAGAATGAACATGATGAGGAAGCTGAGAAGCCAAAGTTCAGAAGAAAAATTGCAGCACATGAAATAGTACAACTGTCCACCAACAGAATCCCTAAAGGTTTGGTCCCTTTAGAAAAACTTTTTGATAATAATGATGTGGCTGTCAAATTGGAAAAGAGGGAAGAAGACTCATAAGTTTTTCAGTATAATGTAGCCAGTGAACAAGATCCTAAACATGTCAACTTAGCTTCACAATTGACTGAAAAACAAAAGGTTGATTACGGTGAATTGTTAAAGGAGTTTGCTGACATCTTTGCTTGGAAATATGATGACTTGAAGACTTTCGACACTGAGTTAATTCAGCACAAGATCCCCTTGAACAAAGATATAAAACCATTTAGGAAGAAACTTAGATCTTTCAATCCTATGTTGCTGCCTACAATGGAAAGGGAAATCAAGAAGCTATTGGACGCCCACATTATCATACCTCTCAGATACTCATAATGGATTGCAAATCTTGTACCGTTTAGAAAGAAGAATGGAGAGATCAGACTCTGTGTGGATTTCATAAATTTGAATAAGTGCTCTAGGAAGGACAACTACCCGCTGCCCAAGATGGAACATATTTTGCAGAAGGTGTCAGGATCAAGGTGATGTCTTTTATTGATGGATTTTCTGGATACAACCAACTTGTTGTCCATCTGGATGACAAAGAAAAGACTGCCTTTACCACTCCATGGGGTACGTTTATGTACGAAAAAATGCCTTTTGGATTGATGAATGCAGGAGTGACATTCCAAAGGGCGATGGACATTGCTTTCGTTGGGGAGAAAGACAAATTCGTCTTGATATATCTTGATGACATTACTTTTTTTTCGAGCAGCCATGAAGATCATTTGCAACACTTGAGAAAGAATTTCCTAAAATGTCAAAGGTATGGCATTTCCCTTAATCCTAAAAAATCTAATTTTTTCTCTCAAGGAAGGGAAATTACTTGGACATATTGTTTCAGCTAATGGGGTAAGGATCGACCCAAAAAGAGTAGAATCCATTAAAACCTTGTCTCTTCCTAGATCAAAAAAGGACATTCAGTCTTTCCTCGAAACTATAAAATTTATCAGGAGGTTTATAGCCAAATTTGCAGAACTTACAAAGCATATTAATTCTATGTTAAGAAAGAAATCAAAAGTAAAATGGACTGAAGAAGATAAACACTCCTTCAATGCTATCAAAGAAGCCATTACTACAACACCTTTTTTTATCAGCCCTGACTTTGACAAGGAGTTTTATATCTTTTCATTTGCTTCAAAAGACACAGTTGTAGCAGTACTATTGCAGAGAAATGCTGGTGATCAGGAGAAGCCAGTTGCCTTCTTCAGTAAAGTCTTGAGGGATGCTAAAGTGAAGTATGAGTTATTGGAGAAACACGCATATGCGCTCATCAAGTCATTAAAAGCCTTAAGAGTTTACATCCTTCAAGCCAAGGTAATAGCTTATGTACCTTCCAGTTCAATTAAAGATGTGCTCATACAACCCGACATAGATGGAAAAAGGAGTAAGTGGATAGCAAAATTAATTGAATTTGATGTTGAGATCAAATCGACAAAACTTGTGAAAGGTCAAGGCCTTGCCAAACTTCTTGCAGAAGAAAATTGTAAACTGCTTGAGATAAATTTGGTAAGTGTAAATGYAGATAATGTTCAGTCTTCAGAGGATAAARGAAGTGAAKAAATGYARGTCTCAKCTCACCTARCCAACTGTAAATGGTACARCCAYATCATTCATTTTMTGCAAACTTTATCAGTCCCTTYAGATTTGACAAGRACACAAGGGAGGGMTTTAAAGCTCAAAGCCATGAATTTHTKCATCAATGRYAACTTATTGTTYTRGARAWATCCAATAGGGYTATTATTGAGGTGCATAAACCAAGAGGAAGMAGCTAGGATCATGACTGAATTCCATAATAGTGAATGCGGAGGACATCACTATTGGAAGACTACCGCACATAAAATCTTAAGAGCTGGTTATTACTGGCCATCTTTATTTTCAGATGTGTGTGAATTTGTGAGAACATGTGACAAATGCCAAAGGTTTGCAGGCAAACAACAACTAAAATCCCTCCCCCTCAGATCTATTGTGGTCATAGGTCCCTTCCAGCAATGGGGTCTGGACTTCATATGTGAGATTCACTCGCCTTCTAGCAGTTAGCACAGATGGATCCTTGTTGCCACCGATTATTTTACAAAATGGATTGAGGCCATTCCTACCAAGAATGCCAATCACATTGTCATCATTAATTTTCTGCAAGAAAACATATTCGCCAGATTTGGTTGCCCTAAGAGAATAGTCACTGATAACGCTGCTGCATTCAAAGATAAACACTTGGTAAAATTATGTGAAGAGCTGGGAGTTCAGCTAGTACATTCTATTGCTTACTATCCACAAGGAAATGGCTTAGTTGAGTCATCGAATAAGAGTTTAGTTAGAATTATAAAGAAGTTGCTTGAACAAAATACCAGAGGCTGGGATTCCAAGCTAAAATTTTCTTTGTGGGCTGACAAGGTTACAAATAAAAAGTCAATTGGCACATCCCCCTTCAAGTTGGTATATGGTACTGAATCCATATTTCCTGTTCAACTTGCACTGCCAGTTGCAAAGTTTTTACAAGAAACTGACTCTGAACCAAGTGATTTAACTCTAAGGATCCATAATCTTGTAGAGTTGTAGCAAGACAGAGAGCAACTTCTGGAAAAGACAGAATTACACCAAGAAAAGATGAAGGAGATTTTCGACAAGAAAGTCAAAACAAATATTTTCAAAACATGGGAACTGGTCTTAAAATGGGATGCAGCAAGGCAAGAAAAGGGGAAACATGACAAATTTGATGCTCTCTGGGTAGGTCCTTTTGTTATAACAACAGTTTAGTAGAACAATACCTTTGTTCTCCAAAATCTTGCAGGCGAAGAAGTAGCAGGTGGCCCTTTCAACGGGCAGTGTCTAAAGACCTATTTTTCATAAGGATTTTCTTAAAGACCTGTTTTACTTGTACATATTCTTTTCAGTTTTGTTTTTGTTCTTATTGCTTGAATAACTCCATGCCCAATGGTACTGAGTAAAACAATTTTTCAAATTTTCAAATTGTAATAAAGGGTACTGAGTCTAACTAGGTTCTTGGTGACCTCATAGGAAGCTATCCATCCCAGTTGGAGCCAAATGTTAGCTCCCAAAATGAATCAGTCACTTGGTTTCATTTTGTAGGTGATAACATGGTCATCTGTAGGTTTCTCTATTTGTTTTTAGTTTCTTCTAGTGTCAAAACTTAGGTTTTAAATTCATGCCTTAGAAATAAGTTGATCCATAAAGGTTGTTTTTATAAAATTTTGTGAAAAGATTTTCGACATCTAACGCATGTTGCAAGGTTGATGTTAGCTAGTGAAAGCGGCGAGTTTCAACGGTTAAGGAGTACTTTCTCGCAGACAGGCTAGCTGGTGAAAGTGCGAAGCACGTGTTTTTCTTCCATGATTTCATAAATTGAAAAGAAGACACGTTCGACACACGTCACATAATTATTATGAAGCGCTGGTGGAAGCAAATGATGATGAGGATTCCGTTATGCACATTTTAATTAGATATTATGGTGGATCGTGCTCGTGAATGCATGCTTCAACAATGATGGCATTGGAGATGACAAATTCACATTCATCATCACAGGTAAAGGAGCAGTACCACTCACCCGGCGACATCAAATCGACACTTCATATTTTGAACATGCACTATTCATAGGTAATATGGTATGGTTCCATATTTGAATTGGCAACACCGAGAGTTTTCACCAATGCCAAACCTTGGCTCAATCAGGAAATTACCATGACATTGTCTGCCAATTGTCCAAGGTTCAAGCCACAGATGGCAAGGAAACGAAGTGGTTTGTTGCTGAGGAAAGAATTGGACAACATGTATTTCTTACAGTCACATCCATATGTGCAAAAATGTTTCTCAGACGCAGGATGCATGATTTATGTTGAAAGGTTACAAAATGGTTGCCACTAAATAACAACTAAAGCATTTGCTAAATCATATGATGGAAACAGAGCTAGTGTGGGTTCTGTAGAAATTATAGTCGATGAAGCCGCCATTACCACATCAGTTAGCTTACCCAGATCAGGCCAAAGCTAGTTTAAGACAACAACAACCAAGAATTTGAATTTCAGAGCATACCTTAAGGCAGAATTCAGAGATATCACCTAGAAGAAAAGCATGCTAGTTTCTCATCTGGAAGATGAATGGCAGGACCTGTTCAAAGGCATTCAACTCTATATCACCTCAGAAGGCAGGTATGACAAGCTGATGCTATATCATTTCAAACTTTTAGATAATTTCATAGGGAAGACTCTCCTGAATTTACCTTTCTTCCTTCACAAAAGCCTAACCAAAGTATGTAAAAAGATTAGAGCTGAACCTCTAAGTATGAAAAACACCCTTTGTCATTTTGGCTTGATCAAACTGATAATTCTAGAAAAACTAAGACAAAGAGGAAGGACTTGGCAACATTTTCTTTTTTGGGAAGGCTTTGAGACCCAAACTAAGCCCATGAATGAGCAAAAGAAAACTGGAAAAAAGAAGTTAACTCCTCAGAGAAGCTCAAGGAGGAGGAGAGCTCTTCCAGGATGACTAGAGGACAGGATTTCCAGCATAAATTCTAAAAGAGCAAAGAAAAAATTAGACTTTGAAACTAATTCAGAGCAGCCTACAGTAAAAAAGACAAATATTCTCAATTTTCCATACACAGACTCGGAAACAGAGCCAGAGAAAGAAGATGAAAGTCCAACCATTAAAGCCTTGAAAAATCCATGGAAATTGCACAAGACTATGAGATTTTTACTCCCATTGATGAAGGTGAAACATCAAAGAGTAAAAAGTCAAAGAAATCACAAAAAATTAAGGAACTGAAAGAGGTGATTGCACAACAGGAGGTTTTGGAAAGAGTAATCAAGGAAAGATACAAATACCTATATGATAATTTTGCAGAGACAAATGCAACATTTGAGAAGTTGGCTCGTGAGAGTGTCAAAGACAAAAAGAGAAAGAAGAAAATTACCAAGGACTATAACAGTTTGTGGTGGTTAGCAAAATGGCTTAAAAGGAAAATTAAAAAATTGAAGCAGAAAAGTAAGTCACATCCAGATCTACAGGTACTGGCCGAGGTTATTGTGAATATGCAGGGAGATAAATCAAAGGCACACTAAGTTTTTGGTAAAACAACAGTTTTGGAGATGAAGGTTCCTTTTTGGCCAAAGACAGAACTTTCACTGTGCAAAGGGTAAATTTACAACCAATTAGCTGGTGAAAAGTAGAACTTTCACCAGCTAACCAGCAGATCGTAAGGTGAATTAGCTGGTGAAAGCACAGAAATAATTTTTTGGAAAGCTAAGCTGGAGCGAGGAAATTTTGAAGTATTTAAAAAGGGATTGACAACATCAAAGGATTAACCACCTAATCAAGAAACACTCAGCATTAGAGATTCGTGGAGATTTTGAGACCAAAGGCTAAATTGGTCAACTAAATTTTCAGTTATGGTTATTAAAAGAGTCCAGCTACAGAAGACAGGTGCCTGTACCCTTCCACAACACAACATAGTCCTAAAGATGATGAAGTACATATGTCAAGATCAACATAGAAGACAATTCAAGTTCTAGGAACTAGTCTTTGCTTATCAATTGTATTTAGTTAGTTTTATTTTCTATATTTAGATATAGATCCAAGTTTTTGGGATCTTAAAAACCGATTGTAAAAGGCTATAAATGCCTATATTTTCTTAGAGATGAGGGTTCAAACTGGGAATACATTTTTGGCTACTATTATAGACTCTTATTGGATAATAGAATTACAGTCTCCTTTTGCTTTCAATATCAGAATTTCTCATGTATCTTGTTTCTGTACTTTATTTCAGTTTGTTTTAGCTTTTAAAGACTGTCATCTCTTTATTAAGCTCATAAACTTGAAGTGAAGGATTTCTTACTACCTTGTATTAGCCCTACACCTAGTTGTATTTGGCCATCAAGATTAGTATTCTTCATCCCCTCTTCAAAATATCTTGTCTGATTATTGTCTTCTAAAAACACTGTTTCATTTGAAAGTATGATGAGTTGTCTTTTACATTAATCATTGAGTTATCCCATTGTTCCAAGCACACCTACATATCATATTCTTAAGTTACCAAGCATCTTTAGCCTACAACCCTAAAGAGTTCCTTGGAGTGATAACACATACATTGCTTCTATACATTGAAATTGTGACCATTGGACTTATTACTAGGGTTCAACAATATATACAAGAAATGCACTAGTTTTTCTCAACAAATAAATGTCAGGCACCAATGGAATAATTTAACTAATCCCAAGAAATAAAAATTCACCTCCAAAACTTAGTTTTGTAGACACTTTTCTATACCACCCAACACTATACCTGATGATGCCACATTGACATCAATCCAACCCCACCATTATCTTGTTGGGTTCTAGTAGAAATTTTTTGTTTGTTTAATTGACTCTAGAAAACATTTTTTTGTGTGAAAAGTTCAATTAGAAATTCTGCTGAAATTCTAATTTAGAAACTTAGTGTCTTGAACTTCTTAATTTGAGTACCAAGTACATGGAGATGTATTCATCTGTATTTTAGGATTTATAGGTGCATTGTCAAATTTTGTTTCTTAATTTGAGTACCAAGTACACGATGTCACTATCTAGCTACACTAGAAAGAAACCACAAAGATCATTATGGTGATAATGACATCCATAGGTCCCAACATTTCATTGGGAAGTGACCAATTATCTCTAGATTTGAGATCAAAGGCCCTAAGAAGGGAGTGATTTGCATGGTACCAAGTTAGTGGTGTGCAGTATATGATTTTATCCCATTGTAAAAACACTTCAAGTTCTTAGTAGATTTCCTTGAACCCTTAGGTTATATGTCGATGACTTTTTTTCCCTTTAGTTTATGCTTTCCTTTGTCCTTACTCTTTACTGTAAAGGCACTTTTGGATGCTTTGCTATTGCTTATAA
>SNQJ01S0221629.1:1303-15024 GCA_010110895.2 Picea sitchensis
GACCTTTTGGGGCTTCTAGATGACATGTGAGGGTCCTCCAACTTCGTAAGGCCATAACTCTCAAACCATGAGGAGTTATGTGACGTTACACATACCACCAAAAATGGAATGACATGTAATATCCATATATAATAGTATTACCTTCAAATATAGAAAAAAGCATACCTTTATCCATCAAACAAACTTGGGTCCATCACCCAAACCTGGGTTCTCCAACTTCAAATTGTGATAAGTCTCTAACCGTGAGGAGTTATGTGACATTCTACATACCACCGGAAATGGCATGACAAGCACTATCCATATAGGATAGTTTCCCTGACAAATTCATTTTCCTTCATCTCATTATTCCATAACTAAGCATGGATTCTCTTACTCCGCAAAGCATCTTCCCATGAGGGCTTTCACCATAAGGGGATCACTTTGGAGTTCATCCATATTTACTTCTTATCAACCATGACAAAACAATAATGATTCATATTTACATCAAACAATATTGGGTCCATTACCCAAACCTTTGTGCTACGTGGATTTCTTCAAGGGTTGACATCAATGACAACCAACCTTAATCAACACAGTCGGTGTTAACTGAACCTTAGACAAGTAAGTTGGTGGAGGGGCGGAACCTAACAGGATTGGAGGTTGTCATAACTGTGAGTGTGAGGGTTGTCCTATTGAGGAGAGGGATATTGTTTCTATTGGGGCAGTGAAAGATAGGTCTCTGTTAAGGATTGGGAAGTCATGTAATTTTTTTTTTTCCGTTACCAACTATGAACTCCAATCCCGAGACTGGTGGGATTGAAGGGAGTCTGGGTTACGCTCTTTCCCATGTGGAAAACACTACAAAAAATCCTCTTGTGGGATTGGAGGGGAGGGCTGAGCCTTCTCAAGTAAGTATACATGATGTATTTCTTAATGGCACTAGCATAGATTCTACAGAATCACATAGTGTTAGTTGTTTGAAGGACCCGAATGTACTCTCTGATTTAGATGAAACAATATTTAATTTTATTTCTTTCTATAGAGATATCCTTACCCAGTCACCTCTGCCAATTCTTGTTGGGAGGGAACATGTACCAAAGAAGTTAGAAAATCCTAGGAAGGGGGAGATTGGGAAGTGTTATCCTGATCACACTTCGATGGGAGAAGCTACATTGTTGAAGGGAGCAGTTCGGGGAGGCCTGGAGAAAGATTTCTCCCCGCTTAAAACTATAACTACGAGGAAGTTAGGGAAAGAAAAGGAAAATTGTGTTAGTACCAGTATAATGATGACTGATGGACCTAGGGCGCTTAGAGCTCAGAAATCCCTGGCAAGGGTCAGAAAATGATTGTTGCAACTCTGAATGTTAGGGGAGTGGGGGGCACTTTGAAGTTTTTATCCCTCAAGAGGTTCCTAGAGTCAACAAAACTGGATGTTCTGTTAATCCAAGAAACTATAGTGAAATTTTCATGAAGTTACTTCCTACTTGGTATTTTTGTGGAGTGGATTCTTCAGGACTTTCAGGTGGACTTCTGACTGCCTGAAATCCAAGAAAAGATGTTTTTTATTCTTTTTTTACCCCTGTAGGGATTTTGTTGGATGGAGTATTTAAAGATTTAAGTAAAAGACTGAAATTGATAAATTGCTATGGACCTTATTCTGACAGAGAGGTATTTTGGGAGGTTATTAAAAGAGATGGGTTTCTCAAGGAACGAAATTTGATACTGGAGGGTGACCTAAAATTTACCACCTCCAGCAAACAAATGCGGGGAGCCCATGCTAGATCTGATCCCTTACAACTATATTTTAGCCAACTGATACAAGTTGAGGGACTGGTTGATGTTGAGCCTTTAAAACTCATCCCTACCTGGCAAAATGGCAGAGGAGGTCTGGACTACATTGCAAAGAGATTGGACCGGTTTTTTATTTTAGAGGATCTAGTGTTGTCAGGGATCAAATACAGAACTTGGGTATGTAATTCAAACATTTCTGATCATATGCCCATGATTCTCCATTTGGAACAAGAAATAGGAAAGGTTTTCTACCCTTTTAAATTTAACTCTGTATGGCTTGAGGAACCAGAGTTTGTAAATTTAGTGAGAGCAAACTGGAATGGTCTATTGGGAAATGAGATCTTAAATCCTATGGATGCTTTGGTAAAAAATATTAATATGCTTAAGTCTATGGTGATAAAATGGGAAATAAAGAAGAAACTAGAAGCTAAGGAGGAACTAGGAAATATTGAAATGGATTTGGATACATTGTACACTAATTTTCCAGGGGGTTTCGAGAAGGAGGAAGACAAAGTGTTGGTACTACAAAAAGAAAAAATAAAATTGGTCCTATTGAGAGAGGAGGAGGATACCTGGAGACAAAAGAGTAGGTTAAAATGGTTGCCTTCAGGAGACAGGAATACTAAGTTCTTTCATGCCTATGCCAACTCTAGAAAGTTGAGCAATACTATCTCGGACATTACCAAGGAAGATGGAACTGTGATCACATGTAATCAAGGACTACAAAAGGAAGCAGTTGGATTTTTCCAAAATATATTCAAGGCATAGACGAACCTCTCTATTTCTGACCAGTTAGTAGTTATAATAAATTATCCTAGAATGTTCTCAGTCAACAGTTAACAATTATAAGAAATTATCAGTTAGCAGTTATAAGAAATTATCCTAGAGTGGAGTGGCCATAATGTCGAAACCCCTGAAGGCTGGAGTTGAAAAGTAACAATAAGTGTATATCTAGGGATCCTTTGGGATATTCCATGGTTTTTTGATTTATTTCAAGGTCAGATCGATGTTGACCACTCTGGAAGAAAGGGGGTCGTAAGTGAGTGGAGCACCCGAACGTCGAATTCGCGAAGTGATAAGAGTCGTAGATCTGAGGGCATTTCAGGATCGCTCGTGAGTATTAGATCTATACCATGGTTAGCTCGGCACTAACCACTTCAGGAGAGAGGAGGAAGTCACACCACGGATCCCCCGAACATCAAAGTTACAAAGTAATGAAGGTCGTAGATCCAAGGGTTACGTGGACACACCTTGACCGTGAGATTGAAGGTCTTGGAAGGCGATCAATCTAGCATGATGTGGCATGCTGACGTCACCTATGGTGATGCAGAATCACATTTAACGTGCCATGTGTCACTTGGATTCATACGATTTGCAAACCCTATGTGCCCATCAAAACATGACACGTGTCACCCCCTGTAGGGGCCACTTGTCATCTATGCCTTACCATGTGTCACACCTCGCACCTTCTTACTTGGCCCATTTGGTGAGTGGAGTGCTCAGGACCCACCTATCCTTATCTCTTCTTTTAGCATGTCACCACATGTGAGGGTGGACCCTTCGAGAGTCTGGAACTTCGAAACTCTGGAGGTTTTGGATGCAGGCTCATGGGTAAGTTGAAAGGCCCAAAAACCGGAGCCACGTGGAGAGATTTTGGACCCTTCGGGAGTTCGGTAATTTGGGACTACGAAGGAAATGTGTGCAAAAATTAAAAGGGGAAATCAACGTCGAAGTGTTGAATGCCAAACTTCCCTCTAGCTCATGTGTTAAATGAAGACCATGTCCCGCCATTGGATTTGGTGGTGGATGAACCTTCCCCGTGGATATAGGAACTTGGGGATGGTACTAATGAGGTGGATCCACGTGGGTTCCACGTGGCCCTCAACTAATAACTCACGAACAACTTTGGGAGGCCATATCTTGCAAACTAGAGGATGGATTAGAGCCCAATAACAGTCGTTAGAAATCTATGGGTGAGTAAAAGAGGATGAAGACCTCAGAGAAATGATTAGAGATGACTGGAGTAAGAAATTTTTTGATGCCCCATCCCTAGAAAGGGTACTTAGGGGTTGGGTGTGTTACAAATTGGTATCAGAGCAAGGTTACAACACTTGGCCTGCTTGGGATGATGAACGAGTTGCTTAAAAATATTATAATAAAAATTTTAGGGGTGACACACTATCTTTCCCCATTACTGAGAGGCTTAGTTAAACATCTACTGAAGAAATGAAGAAAACTTTCTACAGTTGTGTGTGTTTTGAAAAATATGAACTATGTGCTAATTCATAAACTAGTAGATCATTAATTAACATAAAATGTTTTATCATCACTTAAACAGTCAGTGGACCACAGGAAAAGTACAACATAAAGGATCGTGACACAAAACGAATTGGCGAAAATCTCCCACAATAGAGAGGAAGAATCTGATGAAAGGAGGGCGGTGGAAACCCCTCCAAATTTGGCTAAAACTCTAAGAAGCCTCATGGAAGAATTACAAAGTTGTAAGGATGACAACGAAATCTTGATAAAAGAGAAGTAAAACAAATTTAAATTAATTCAGTTCTACTGTAGAGCTTATCAGATATACAAAGGCAGTTGCAGCATGGACCAACAACCAGTCATGTGGACATACATCATAGAAAGAAAACCTAGATTCCACCTAAGATACAAAATAATGGCCCTGAAAGTGGCCACACAAGGAAGAGAACCTCAAGGAAAGCCCAACATGGGTTCAAGAGACACTCATCGGAAGAATCCTCTGGTCAATAAACTGACAACTCCAAGGAATCTTCTAGTAGCAAAACTAGTTTGCATTTCCAGAGGAAAATAAAGAAGAGGAAACATTCCAAGAGTCATGACCCTGAAGAGTACAAAAAGCCCAAACCACCCACTTTCGATGGAGAAATTAAGAAAAGGGAAGAAACGGAAATTTGGATTCTTGGCTTGAAGTAATTTAGAGTCCATGACTACTTTGAAAATTTAAAGGTTCGAATGACCATTTTTAACCTGAATGGAAAGGCCTCCATTTGGTGGGAGGATCTTAGGAACGTGAAAAAAATCCATGAGAAGGACTTGTCATGGAAACAATTTGAGAAATACTTCAAGAAGAATTACTTGTCGGAGAAATACTTTGATGGGAAGACCAAGGAGTTCTATGAACTCAAGTTGGGACAACTCACCATAGATGAATATATCAATAAATTCCTTGAGCTGATAAGGCATATACCCTACATCAAGAATGAAAAGGTAAAAATGCAACAATTTATTAGTGGACTACCTTAGTCCTTCCGGGACAGAATTGAATTTGATGATCCAAAGACTTTAGAAGACACTATCTGGAAGGCAAGGTATTTCTATGAGCAGTTCAAGAACAAGGCAAAACCTCACGAGGACTGGAAGAAGAAAAGTAGTTCTGGAATCAAGAAAAAAGGGGTTTAATCCCTCAAGATTTAAGAACTATGGGAAGGGTTCTAAGATGATCCTTCCTACTAAAAGTGTATACCAACAAAATTTCCCCTCTCAGAGTGGAAATAAACCCTTTGGAGAAGCCTCAGGTAAGACTGATAACAGAAAGAGAGAACCCTTGAAATGTTGGGGTTGTGAAGAAGAACATCTGCTGAGAGAATTCCCATAAAGGCAACACAAAAATCTAGAGGTTCTACAACATCCAAGAGGCTACCACAATCAATGATGTGTCTAGGACCATGCTACATATTTATGCATCCTTGGATAATAAACAAACCAACTACCAAGCTTGAGTGGCGGATATGGAAGGTATGATTGCCAACCATCTAGTTTCCATTTTAATTGACCCTAGTTCTAATTTGAATTATGTTTCCCCTCAAACTATTGAGAAATGTAAATTTCAAAAAGTTAAACATGTTAAATCATGGTTCGTACAACTAGCCACTGGAACCAAAATAAAAGTAACAGAGGTCATACCAGCATGCCAATTCGTTATGAGTGGATTGCCTGCCCAAATGACCCTACACATACTTCCTTTAGGGTCTTATGACCTGTTGATTGACATGGATTGGTTGGTTTCCCATAAAACCAAGTTGGATTGTTACAATAAAACTTTGGAGTGTGAAAATGAAGAAGGGAGAAATGTAACCCTACAAGGGATTCAAAATCCTATCTCATTGAGACAAATATCAACCCTTCAGGTAAAGAAGTATTGCAGAAAATGATGCCCTTTATATGCAATCCATGTGTTGGAATATGTTGAGAACAACAAACCAAGCCTAGAATACCATCCCATATTAAGAGAGTATAAATATGTGTTCCCAGAAGAGGTACCAGGTCTACCTCCAAGAAGATATATTGACTTTTCAATAGATCTTGCACCAGGAGCGGTGCCAGTGTCTAGAACACCCTATAGAATGAGTGCACCAGAGCTGGTTGAGCTCAAGTTATAGCTAAAGAAAATGATGGACAATGGATATGTTTGAACTAGTGTGTCTCCATGGAGAGCATCAACATTGTTTGTGAAAAATAAGGATGCCACACTTAGGTTGTGCATAGACTATAGGAAACTCAATAAGATAACCATAAAGAATAAGTATCGCTTTTCAAGGACTGATGACTTGTTTGACCAATTAAGGGGTGCTACAATTTTATCTAAGATTGACTTGAGGTCTGGATACCATCAGGTCCGAATTAAGGATGAAGACATCCACAAAATAGCCTTTAGGACAAGATATGGTCACTATGAATTTGTGGTGGTGCCATTTGGGCTAACCAATGCACCAACCACTTTTATGTGCTTAATGAATAATGTACTCAGTAAGTTCTTGGATAGATTTGTATTGGTTTTCATTGATGATATCCTAATCTATTCCAAAAATAGGGAAGAACATGAAGAACATCTCAAGCTAGTTCAACTCTAAGCTAAGTTTAGTAAGTGTGAATTTTTCCAGAAAAAATTCCATTACTTAGGCCATGTTATTTTTGAAGGAGTGATAGTTGATCCTAACAAGATCAAGGCCATTATGGATTGGCCTACCCCAAAGGATGTCTCTGATATTAGATCCTTTATGGGCCTAGCAGGATACTATAGGAGGTTCATAAAGGGATTTTCTAAGATTGGTTGCCCAATCACTTCCCTTCAAAAAAAGGGAGTTAAATTCCTTTGGACATCAGGATGTGAATAGAGATTCCAAGAAATCAAATGTCTTCTAACCAATGCACCTATGATGAAGACTGCATATCCCAACAAGGACTTCCTTGTGTGTACAGACACTTGCAAGGAAGGACTCAGAGGACTCCTTATGCAAGAAGAATATGTAATTTGATATGAATCCATAAAATTGAATGAACATGAAATCAATTATGTGACCCATGATCTAGATTTCGCTGTCATAGTGCATGCTTTGAAAATGTGGAGGCATTACCTCCTGGGTAGGAGATTTGTGCTTATGACAGACCGTTGTGGGTTGAGATATCTATCTAATGAACCAAAGATCAATGCTAGACAAGCGATATGGATGGATCTCCTTAGTAAGTTTGATTTTGAAATCAAATATATCAAAGAAAAGGAAAATAGGGTGGTTGATACCCTTAGAAGAAGTGTGAAAGTGATTCACCTAATGGTTGTAAGAACCTGTGAAACGGATGTCAGGAAGAGTGTCAAAAGTGCACAAGAAACAAATGCATTTTTCGAAACTGTAAAATTGTACTTAGAATGAGAGCCAAGAGGGCTGAAGTACGAAGGCTATCAATTGTTGAATGATGGCATGCTAACTTACAAATGTAGGTTGTATATTTCGAATTGTGACGACTTGAAGAGATTCATGATGGACGAAATACACAAAAGACCATATATTGGTCATCTTGGTTATCAAAAAATGATCACAACCACTAGGAAATTGTTTTATTAGCCATGAATGAAAAATGACATAGCTGATTACTTAGCTAAATGTCTAGAATGCCAGCTGGTTAAGGAAGAGCACCGACATCCATTAGGGTTGTTTCAACTCCTACCAATTCCATAATGGAAATGGGAAACAATCTCCATGGATTTCATCATAGGATAACCAAAATCAACCAAGAATAATTACACCATCATGGTAGTTGTGGACAAATTGAGCAAGGATGCTCACTTCATTCCCATCAAGTCAACTTCCAAGGCAATAGATATTGCCATTATTTTCATGAAATAAATATTTAGGCTGCATGGCATGCCTAAGGAGATCATATCTGACAGAGATATAGAATTTACTTCAAGCTTTTGTAAATCTCTGTTTCCTGGTTTTGAAATTAAATTGCTATTTAACACAACCTATCACCCTCAGACTGATGGACAAACAAAGAGAGTAGACCAAGTGTTAGAGGACATGTTACAGATGCATGTAATGCATCAACCTAAGAAGTGGGAAGACTAGCTACCACTGGTAGAGTTTGCCTACAACAATGGCTATCAAGAGTCCTTGAACATGAGTCCATTTGAGGCCCTTTATGGTAGACAGTGGAAGATTCCAATCAGCTGGGATAACCCAGTAGATAGAATTACAATCGGGCTAGACATGCTAAAAGAAATGAAATGACAAGTAATTCAAATAACATAGAATCTGAAAATAGCTCAGGATAGACAGAAAAACTATGCAGATAGAAAAATGACTCCTAGAGAGTTCAAAACAGGGGATCATGTGTATCTCCGAGTTAGACCCAAGAAAAGTTCCTTGAGAATGGGAGCTTGTGCCAAGATGACACCTTAGTATTGTGGAGCATTTGAAATTTTGGATAGAGTGGGACCTGTAGCATATAGATTAGCACTTCCTCCCATAATGATGACACATAATGTTTTCCATGTTTCATTATTGAAGAAATATGTACATGAATCTAATCATATAATTCACTGGTCTGTAATTTAGGTGGAACCAGAGGGAGAATTCCTACCAAAACCTCAATGCATAATAGATAGGAAGGAAACCCCACTCACGAACATAACCATTGCACATGTCAAGGTGAAGTGGAAACACTTTGGCCCATATGAGGCTACATGGGAAATGGAGGATGCCATGAAAAATGAATACCCATTTCTGTTTACTTCTGTACATATAGAGCACATTGATAGATAGAACATTGAGGATGCTATTCCTTTAAGGGGGAGATGATTGTAATACCCTTGTTTCCCCCAATTTGCAAATATATAACTATAACTAGCCAAGAGACCATGTCAGACTAGATATGTGTGAATGTTGGGTTTGATGAACCTTTTTGTATAAAAGGTCAATGTATGTATTTTTTATTATTAATAGAAAATGGATAAGTGTTACTTAACTGCTGAAAGGAGGGTTTGTCAAGATAGACCATGGATGCTATGAGAGAGATGGTGAGGGGAAACATAAATGGTTGAGATGACCCCCCGCCAAACTAATACCTTACTGGATTTAATGGCTCATAACTAGAGAAGTCATCTGACCCAAAAATGAATTACCAGTCAGAAGTGGTAGCTGGAAGAGTCCTCCTCAAGAGTTAATGAGGAGATGGGGCAGAGTACCCATCTGCAAGATGTCCATACCTAACCATGAGCTGAAAGAGTGAGCAAGTAGATATGCAAAGAGAGCAGAGTCGAAAGACCGAGATAAAATAGCACTTGCAAGCTCTCTGGTTCGAGTAAGAACTGAGAAATAAGCTTGTTCTGGGTGCAAGAGGTTGTTGGCAAGGTTTTTGTGACAAGCTGATAAATGGGGTTGACGAGTGACTGTGGAAGTACTCATGCAGACCTCCTTTCTTGGTATAGAGAAAACTAGTTGCCAAGATCCCATGGGAGGAGGAGATTAACCTCTATCCCTGACTGTCGTTGAGCAAGAAGAAAGAGCCTCTCTTAGAGAATCGTGGTCTAGCTCGGGGGTGTCCAGTGGTAAATCCATTCAAGAGTGGTTGTGCCTATGGTTGGGTGGAAATAGACACCCCTTTCAACAGTCACATCATGATTTTCGGTTTCTGATAAATATTTTCATACACTGTGTATTGAAATGGAAATAATGATTGAGTCTATTTATATGTCTATGACTGAGTTATGTATTGAATGATTATGGTAGAAATATGTATTATCTTTCTGTGAACTCATTCTTTTGAATAGTCAGTTGCTTGCCTTAGCTTAGCAGTTAGAGAGTTGTGGGACGTAAGTCTGCAAGAGGGTCAGGGTAGGATCTACTGGAATATTTAAGTCTTGCCGACCTCTAGAATATACCTTCGCAAGAATACTAAGTTCAAACCCTATGGAAGGAGGACGCCTCCTTCAGACCTCTCACCCATATGATCGAGGGCTCATGCATGTGTGCTTAACCAATTAATGGCTAAGAAATTAGTGTGTATCCCACAAGAGTTTTCAAAGGACCCATGTGAGCAAGGTCTGGGAACCCTGCTCTAGGTCCGGAAACGAGATAAGCCTTTTTGGCTTCGGAACTCTAGGAGTTCGGAGCTCCGGAGTGTTTCGACCTTACCATTTATAAACCGGTCGAAGGAAATTGATGGTTACAGTTATCCAAAAGGTTAACCGACGCCTGGCGATTTCCCCAACTGGGACAGATAGACCTGCCCCACCGTTAAACCTTGACCCATTCATCTATTGCGTGGTAACAGGAGCCATAGATCCAAGGGCATTCGAGAGTCCCCTTGGTTGTTGGATCTACGCCGAAGTTACAAAGTGACGAGAGTCGTGGATTTGGGGAGTTTGTTAAGAACCCCTCTTAACCGACCGATCATCCAGAGGAGGGACCCATGTACGGTACTTCGACGAAGTCCTACTTTGGGAGAGTGGAGTGGCCATAATGACGAAACCCCCTAAGGTCGGAGCTACGAAGTAATGAGAACTGTAGATCTAAGGATCCTTTGGGATATTCCCTGGCTATTGGATTTATACCAAGGTCAGTGCGGCGTTGACCACTCCGGATGAAAGGTGGTGGTAAGCGAGTGGAGCACCCGAACACCGAATCCGTGAAGTGATAAGAGCCATAGATCTGAGGATGTTTCAACATATCCCATGACCCTCAGATCTATACCATGGTTAGCTTGGTGTTGACCACTCTGAGAGCAAGGAGGAATTCACACCACAGATCCCTCAAACACCGAAGTTACGAAGTAATAGAGGTCATAGATCCAGGGGTTACGTAGGCACACCTTGATCGTGAGATCGAAGGGCTTGGAAGGCGACCAATCCGGAGTGACGTGGCACGTTGACATCACCCAGGGTGACATGGACCCACGTTTGACATGCCACGTGTCACTTGGATTCGTACGCTTCACAGAACCTATGTGCCCATTAGAACATGACATGTGTCACCCCTTGTAGGGGCCACGTGTCTCTTTGCCTTGCCGCGTGTCACTCTTGGCACCTGCTTACTTGGCCCATTTGGCGAGTGGAGTGGTCAGGACCCACCTATCCTTACCTCCGTGTTTAGCATGTCACCACGTGTGAGGGTGGACCCTTCGGGAGTCTGGAACTTTGGAACTTCGGAGGTTTGGGATGTAGGGTCATGGGTAAGTTGAAAGGCTCGAAAGCCGGAGCCATGTGGAGATATTCCGGACCCTTCGAGAGTTCGGGAATTCGAGACTTCGGAGAACATGCGTGCAGAAAGGAAAATGGGCGATCGACGCCGAAGCGTCGAACGTCGACTTTCCCTCTAGCTCATTCGTTAAATGAAGACCATGTACCATCGTTGGATTAGACGGTGGATGAACCTTTCCCGTGGATATAGGAACTTGGGGATGGTACTAATGAGGTGGAGCCACATGGTCCTCAACTAATAATGCCCGAAGAACTTCGGGAGGCCATATCTTGCAAACCGGAGGATGGATTAGAGCCCGATAACAGTCATTAGAAAGCTACGGGCGAGTAAAAGAGGATGAAGACCTCAGAGAGATGATTCAAGATGATTAGAGTAAGCAAAATTTTGATGCCCCATCCCTAGAAAGGGTACTTAGGGTTCGGGTGTGTTACATTCCCACTATAAACATTGGAGTTTTCTGAACATCAATAAACTAATTAAACTGTTGATTTTCTTAGCATGGATAAATTTTGTTGTTGAATAATAAGTCTAAACATTACATATTTTTATTGTTTACCTGTTATAGGTGATTTTAAACCCAATGCCATCATCCATTCCCGTCATCCAAGGAATATCCCTAGACAATACTCAAAAGAAAAATATTGAATTCCTATATTTTTAACCATTATCATAATAAAAAATAATTAAAAACCCTTTACAATAGTTTCTTAAACTTTGATCACCTGTCAGGTTATTGAAAATACATTTTATTCCTTAAATATGACTAAAAGCAGTGACTTTAAGCCATCAAATCTTAATTAATTATTGTTGGCAACTCTCAATCTCGACTTCACATTCGCTGCTAACACAACTTTGACAAACAAATTTAACAACTTTTACAGCAAAATTTAACTGACGTTGCTTCAAGGAAATGAAATGAATGAAAATATGAAGTTCGAGACGAAGGGTGTCAATTTTATTGCGAGAGACCCGGACATGGCCGGCGTTTCACGTGTATGTGTGCCGCTTTCCTTTTTCTTTCCGGTTTTTCCTCACCGTCAGGAGCTGTTTCATGCAGTATTTTAATTTAATTTAATTTGAATAAAGGTGTCTTCAGCGCTACTCGTGCTAGGTAAATGGATTTTCTTATGTGATTGTAATGGAAAGTTTTGACTAATCACATAATGGAAAGGTTTGATTAAACGATTAGTGGTTAAATTAATTTTTAATATATCAAAGTATTAGTATTTAAACGTTTTTTTAAGAGTAAATGATTACTATTTAAATTATCTTTTAATATGTCGAAGTATTAGTATTTGATTTTTTTTTAATATCGAGGATAATGTTTTCATAATCCAGGTTTATTGAAGAGTGTTTGACGTCATATTGGTGGTTTAAAATAGGTTTCTGGTTATAAAGGAGTTTGGATTTAACTATAATTGTATTAATGTATTTGGTTATAAGTGATTAGATCCAGGTGGTAAAGAATATTTGTTATAATTGCATCACCAATACATAAACAATTCTATCAGCTAACTTAAGCTCCCGTTCCAAGTTTCTTATATACAAATCATCATTTGCTTTCCATGTAGTGACAAATAAGCATTGCTTTTCATATAAGGATAATAAATAACTAGAGACATTGAACTAAGTCACAATATGACAATATTAAATACCATATTTATATAAATTATGATAATAGTAATATTATATTGATAAAAATGATTTATATATTATATTTAATTTAAAAATAATCATTTTTAAGAGGTTGTATTGTTAACTTTAAATTGTTCATTTTAAAATATGGATGTAGGATTTGTTAAATGTTATGTTTACAAATAAAATGATGTTTAATAGAGTTTTTATTGGTGTTGTTTAAGTGTTTTATGTTTTTTTTTTGGTCTAAATCTAATGACATAATTATGTATGAAATTATCATTTTCTGTTATTTAAATTACATTTCTAAACACAATCCCGTTGAAAAACTTTTGGGGCAATATAAAATTAACCACTCAAATATGTAGATCCAATAATTTCTTGCTGGATTTCGAGTAAAATTAAATAGAGAATATCCTTGGATAAGGGCTAAAACATAGAATAGTTAGACTACGATGTTTTTATTTACATTTTCTCCAAATACTCTAAATTTTACATGTCATATTCTCTTGTGATAGAAAATTTTGAGGGTTAGCATCTTATCATCAAGGCATCATTTTAAATAATTGCATTCTCACATTGACTTTTTTAAGATTGTCGATCATAGGGAGATAATTAAGCGAAGCCACTCAATTGATTTTAGTGATTTTAGACTAGTGGAGATCAAGTAAGTTTAGAGAAACCAAATTAGCAAAGAATGACTACTAACATTCTTGGAATGCAAATGTTACCATTCTTCTACACTCTTTTAGCCCAAATGTTAACAATATTACACCGTTTTATGTCTTTACTCTTGATCCT
>SNQJ01S0221630.1:0-15353 GCA_010110895.2 Picea sitchensis
ATTTATATTGTGTTCACTATTTTGTGATGTGGTAGAATAGGAATAACACTACAAATCCTAGACCTCCATTTTGTATTCTTTGTGTTCTAAATTTCGGCTCTCCTCTTGGGTTGTTGGAATATATTGGGTTTATTCATTATTGTTCACCAAAAATTCCCTTTCATTATTATCTATTGGAGGTCATAAAGAAGAGAAAACCTATAGAGAAGACCCTATACCAATGAGCAGTGGAACTTGGGAACAATTGTTTCAAGATCCTCACTCTTGGATTGTAAATAGAAATAAAGCACTCAGAGTTTCATTAGTCTTTCGTGACATGCCTACCAAATATCCTAAAGACCTTCCTAAGTTCAATGGAGATGACGCATTTACACCAGAAGATCATATTACAACATTTCAAGACTACATTGATTACTTAGAAATCAAGCATGATGATGTTTTTATGAGGATATTTTGTCATTCCTTGACGAGAGATGTACCAAGTTAAAGATATGAATGTGTATATCGAGCCTCTTATCGAAGAGCTACTAAAGTTATGGGAGGGCATCACTATGTATGACATTTGTAAACCAATTGGGAAGAAGAGATTTCAATGTCGTGGAATACTTTTATGGAAAATTCATGATGCCCTATTTATATTATGTTCACTATTTTGTGATGTGGTAGAATAGGAATACCACTACAAATCCTAGACCTCCATTTTGTATTCTTTTGTGTTCTAAAGTTTGGTTCTCCTCTTACGATGTTGGAATAGATTGGGTTTATTCATTATTGTTCACCAAAAAGTCCCTTTCTTTATTATCTATTGGAGGTCATAAAGAAGAGGAAACCCATAGAGAAGACCCTATACCAATGAGCAGCGGACCTGGGAACAATTGTTTCAAGATCCCACTCTTGGATTGTAAATAGAAATAAAAGCACTGAGTTTCATTAGTCTTCACATGACATACCCCAAATAAATATCCCAAAGACCTTCCTAGGTCTAAATTTGAGATAGACATTTACACCTTAGAAGAGCATATTACAACATTTCATGACTACATTGATTACTTAGAAACCAAGCATGATGATGTTTTATGAGGATATTTTGTCATTCCTTAACGAGAGATGTACCAAGTTAAAGATATGAATGTGTATATCGAGCCTCTTATCAATGAGATACCAAAGTTTATGGAGGCATCACTATGTATGACATTTGTAAACCAATTCAGCAAAAGAGATTTCAATGTTGTGGAATACTTTTATGGACAATTCATGATGCCTGTGATTCAATACATTTTTGTGGTATGTAACATTCCATATTGCACTCTTCAGACAATGATATATAATTAATTGATTATATCATGTATGTTGTTTAAATAATAATTTCTTGGGTGATAAGTATATTAATACTGATATTAATCCATCTCATATGTGTCTTCAAACAAAGGGTCAAACTGAATGTGTTTTGATTGTAGTTTAAGCGTACTGAGTTAATACTTCTGGATTTTGGCCCTCGTGCCCAGATTTCGAACTAAGACGCCTGATACCATATATGTAAATAAACCAAATATTTCTAAACATCATTAATTTTCATAAGCAATTTATTTCTTAAACTAAAACAATAACTTCATAGCATAATATTGATTTTCATAACAACAACTTAAAAAACTTAGATTTATCACACTCACTGATTTCATGGCAGAATATTGAAACAAATACATAACTTAGCAAAGTAATTGCCTCATGCTAATTTATGTTGCCTCTTTGCCTTTGTGATGCCTTCCTGCTAAGTAATTGACACCTGGGACAACCCCTGCAACAAACAAGAAAAATAATCATTTCAAAACTATCACCGGGTTCCTCCCTGCCAACTAGGAAAATTCCTAGCTCCAGGATATCTACTCTGGACATCTCCTGGCCCTCGTACTAAAACTCCCTCCAAGAATCCTGCAGGGTCTCAACTGATCAAAAGTAACCACCAGAAACTCTCTCCTCCCAGAAAATGTCATAGTCCTCCCAAAATCCCCCTTCCTTCGAATCCCCCCACTCACGTAAGCCTCCTTCCTCCCTTATTCCTCCTTCACACCTATTCTCACATTCTTTACTCCTACTCTGCCTGGCCCTTTGTTCTCCTTACTGTTTTTATTCCTCGGTGATTCCCTACCATCCCTCTCAGATACTTAAACCCTTTATAACATTTTTTGATCTCTTAAATTTATTTCTCGTGTCATTAAATGTGATCCTCAGAGTTAAATTGTTACTTGCTAACTACAATTATTTTCTTTAATTAATTTTACTCTATAATATTTAGATATTTGTTCAACTAGGGTCATTACACTTTGCATATTAGGATATGCATGAAAAATAATAATGTGATAGATGAGTATATCCAGCGTGAATATAACTATCTACTCATGCATAATATTTTCCCTAAAACTATGAAAAAATTAGGACTTTGGTGATGGTCAAGCATGTGATTATCTAATAAGTATCATCACCAAAGCTTCTTGTTTTAAATATCATCACGAAAAAGAGATTTAGTCATAGAGTCCCTTAAAATATGGCCTCCAAAAACGCTTTTAGAAATGAAAACAATCATACTCTTTAAATACCATCACCAATGCATATTTTGATGACTAAATAGATGATGGTATTTCTAAGATTGTCACTACTTCCCATTTTTTGTGACAGAAATGAGCAAAATCCCTTAATTATCATTGCAAAACCTCCCTCAAAATAATGGTGATGAAAATTGACTTGCACCAAAAATGCCTAAAAGTCAAGGCTTCAAAGAATGACCATTACCTTTTAGCATTTGAAATACTTAATGCACTTTATTTTGATTTCTTTGTGATTCTATTTAACTCTTTAATATTAATTTTTTTAATTCTCCGATTCTATTTAACTTTTAAGTTTAATTTTTAAGTTAATTTGATATTTAATTTGACTTATACTTTACTTTCATTTACTTAAAATTTTAAAATCAATAGTTTAAAACCTCAATTTTATGGTATTTTGTTAATAGAATCAAACCTTTGAAAACCTTACATGAAGAAAGCATTCATTGAGGTATTTTTGAGTCTTTTCAACGACTTCATTTTTAAGAATTGCACTATTTTTTAACAAGAAACAAGAAATTATCGATTGAGGTATTTTTTAGATTTCAATGGGCTTCACTCTTTAAGAATTCCATCATTGTGTGAAATATAATACTTTCGGTTATTCAAAAGAAAGGTCTTCTTGATTTGTACCAAAGTGTCCACGGGCCCAACTTTTGGCGAGAGAAAATAAAGTATTATAATATTAATACATTTTCAAAATGTTTAATGTTCTTTGCCAAAGGTTTGCCATCGTCCATCGTAGGTCTCAAGCAGGTATAGCTACATTTTTCAGGGTTTACTATAGGTGTGCACCTTTGTATTTGTTGGTTGGGTATTGTGTTTCAGTGTGAGAGCATTGTATGGAATTCTTAGCCTTTTCATTGAGTGAAGACCCTTTGAGGTTACAACCTCAGAATGAGAATGTTTCTATGGGTTTCGCCCCTCTATCTCTCGGCTCTTAATCGAGAAGAGATCAACGACCCTTTGTATAGGGTAATCTTTGAAGGTGCCATTTGGTTTAAAACACACCTACTACTCAACTCACTTCTAATAGATAGGTCTATATACAACGCTTTCAACCTCTTGGGTAAGGAGTTTGACTCTGCAGGAGGGTTTGGGCAATTATCTACCTTGTTTGGGTTTGTGTTTTTATCCCCTGTGGCTTTGAGTATGGTGGCAATAAAGTTTCTTCTGGGCCTTTGGCATAGAGATTCACACTTGATCCATGAACTAAACCTTTTTCTGAGCATACAATCAGATCTATACCTATTGTGGTTATTGTTCTATCTTCAGAGGTAAGGATGCTGTACCAGGTAAGCTGCCTAATCATCATCTTCAGATCTGGAATCTTAATCTTACTTCAGTACTGTTTTGATCTAGTTAGCATTGAGTAGATCTAAAGAAATGTTTACATATATAAGTTTTCTATGGTGAAATGATGGTCTAAGTAGATATATCTGAAATCTGTGTTTTTTTTAAGCCTTCTAGACCTATTGTTATGATCATATCTGTTCACTGCTACATTAGAACAGAGCTTTATCTTTAGATCTGAATTTACATTTATATTTGATCAGATTTTTTCTCTACAAGTTTGTTGTTGTCCCTCATAAATCTGCATGCTATGTGTCTCTATCTCTGATTGAGTTCAAGATCTAGTTGTTTTGATTATTGAAATTTAAAAGAGAGATTACCGTAAGGTAAATTCAATCTCTAAAACTAACAGTGGTTTTCGTTATATTTCCTCACCAAACAAAATCCTAGGAATGGATTGAATTGTTAGGAACCATGGAACCTTGAAAACATTGAAAAGTTAAAACATTAAAGATAAAAAACTTCAAAATTTTACAAGATTACTTCAAAGATATAGTCTGGTAAGATTTTAAACTTATTTTATATTTAGAAACATGAATTTTGTTATGTGAACCCAGAGAATACTTGATCCACTTTATTCACAATTGTCTGAACATTGCATATTGCAAGTTTAGGACACACCTTTCTTCCTTAAGCTCTCATACTTCTCAGTGCTCACCACATATAATTACTAATTTGTTCACCTGCTATCTCTGTGCTCATTTGTTCACTATTTTGTGTTCAATTGTCAGGGTAACTTTCATTTTAGAAAGAAGCTAAGATTTATTCATGCCCTAGTTTTGCATTTGGCTGGTTTACCAAGGGTCATATTCTGCTGACAACCACATGGAGTTTTCAGTGCTACTCCATTATCTCGAAAGAAAATTGTAATAAATTGATCCATACTATCTGGAATCCTTTAGAATGAATTTGTCATATTCCTTTTACTTAGAATCTATGGTAAACTTGAACATGATGGAGTGCAGTGTCTCTTAATTTAACACATCTAGTTTTGGAGATAACATGTTTGAGAAATTTGTATGTTCATTTTTACAATTACAATTCTTTCTAGACGCTAGTTTATTTCCTTTATGCCTCTCTTGAGTAACCTCGAGGCACTCCTACAGGTGCTTTATTGTTGATTGTACCCCTTCAAATCCCATTGACCTACTTTTTTTGGTAATTTGTTGGACATTAATATATTTATCTTATCTTATTCCTGCATTATTGTCTTCCCTAGCTGTACAAGCTTGTATGTGTTTGTTAGCTTTTTGCATTTGATGTGTGCAGTATTTAGAAGTGTGATCTGGGTCTCATATCGTTGTATGTATCATTGTTTTTTGCAATGTTAATCGATGCAAACGCATGCTAGCTGAGATTGCTACCAAAGCTGTGCTTGTTGTTGCAGATTTGGAGAGAAAAGATGTTAACTTGGATTTGATTAAAGTGGAAGGAAAAGTTGGTGGAAAGCTGGAAGATACAGAACTGGTTTATGGTATTATAATTGACAAAGATATGAGTCATCCACAGATGCCCAAGAGAATTGAGGATGTAAACATAGCTATTTTGACTTGTCCCTTTGAGCCACCTAAGCCAAAGACAAAGCATAAGGTTGACATTGATAGCGTAGAAAAGTTTGAAGCTTTACGTGAAGAAGAAAAGCAATACTTTGATGAAATGGTCAAGAAGTGCAAGGTAAGTAGAGTTTATATTTATTACTCAAACCCTCGATATATTGGCCTTTTAAATTTATTTTAAGTGTTTTCTTTTAGTGTTGAAGTTTGACCTTATCTCAAAACCATGAAGGCTTGGTTAAATCCAGGTCACTACTCATTTTAAAATGGCCCCATTGTTAGATGGTAATCATATCAATTGATTTGAGTAGAGTTACATGCAATATATTGAAATTATCTCTTCAATATAGGAAGCTTTTAGAATAGAGTGAAGTGCAAAGATATTAGCTATTAGCTATTCTCTAAAAGAGACAGTTGTCTGTCATCCTAAGGTTGCAAAGGTGAGACTGTTGAATGACATTTCCAAAAGGAAATATGTCTTCCAGGCCCAAGTTTTATTAATAAGTTTGGAATCATATTGAGTTATTGTTGAACAACATTTCACCATAGAGCTCCAAACTGATTCATTAGCACATTAAAAACCTGTCTTCAAATGACATTATTTGATAGCCTTTTTGATGCATAGTATTTTTTCCTTCTATCTGAGATGATGTGGAACCATAGTTGATGAAGACCCCAATTGTTAGTTCTTGAATTGTTTAGTTATTTGTACAATTAGAAGCAAGGACAATATTCCATTTGGCTAATTACCCAACCCATGCATAAATTTCATGTGTAAACCATGCATAGTTTTCAGGTTTGACCACCTTGTCTATTTGACTGTGTTATCAACTTATTATTGTCCTAATGTCAGTATTATGGGTCTCTTATTCACTAATGTTGCGCTGGGTACCCGAAATAGCTAAGGTAAACTCTAGTAACATTGTCAAGGAAGAAAATAGCTATAGAAATATTTATTTTAATGATGTTCCTTGCGGTTACCCCGGAATGTGGAAGGTAAGAATATGGTAATATTTTGGAGGTCTTAAACCATTGATTGCTGAAAGAACAATCGAATGGGGCATGATGTTTTCATGGTTCCTTCATTATTGAATTATTGAATTGCTTTGATTTTTGTTTCTGACACGCATACACAATGTAGGTATAGAGGCTTGTAATCTTCATGCTACTAAATATGTATGTCCTCTGCATTGCAAAGTGTGATGCCTTGTTTTCCCGTATACTTTTTTCCTTGAAACTAGTGCAGGGAACATATTGTTGCATAATGATTTCTATCAGGGTGAACTATGAGTTCTTCTTTAAATTTTATAGAGGTTGCTGATGTTTGAGACATCAACTATTATTTTCATTAAACACATATGTGTTTGTGATGAAATTATTTCTCAATCTTCATTATATATCTCCGGATGAGACTATGATCTTGGTTTCCTCATTAAGTGGCTGATTTAATCTTGTTCAAGCTTTGCAGGGAGTTATCTCTAAGAAAGAGCTTATCCAACCACGGATATATACACCACGTAAACCTGTGATTTCCACTGACAGACCAATTGTATCAACAGAAGCAGCTGATGCAAAACGTGTATTTGGTGGCAAGATTGGCACAACAAGATTTCAAGCTCCAACAACAATGTGTCTTTCTTATTTTCCCTCATCAGACACCAAGAGAATGGTATTCCATCTCTTCAGTTGTGTGTGTTTAGAAATGCATTCTGATATTTGCAACAAAACTTCTAAATTTGCTATGATTCTAAAGGTCTGTTTGATGTAACAGATGTCAAAGTGACCCATCTAAACAATTGTCTATAGTGATGTGTAGAGTTGCTTCTAAAATGTCGAGTAAATTAAATTAGATATGCTTGAGATTATTCTAAATTCCCTGGAAACTATATGTTTGTTGATGTAGGGACAAGAGGCCCCATTGCAAAGTTCTAGCAGAAATCATGAAGCTCTTTCTCAAGTCTTCCTAAAGTGCTTTTCGATTTTTTGGAGATACCCCGTTAAGAACCAAACAATATAGCATATAAAACCTCACTAAAAGTACTCAACTTTGAAAAAGAGATAATTTCGTGATAATAAGTCTCTTCGAGGGGCAAACTCCTTTTACCCTAATTTAAATGTTCAAGTTCAAGATGATCCAAAATGAAAAAGTCTCCTAGTATATAAGAGACTAGGAGGTATATCATTACAAATAATGTCTTAAAGTTTCTAATATAATTAAAATAAATATTACTAATCTAAATTACAACTAATGGCCTAAAGCCTACATAAATAAAATAGCATTACTAATCTAATATGCCCCTAAATTGGGGGTAATGAGACAATATTAGGGCTTCTACATGCCCTCCCCTTGAGACAAGTGTTATTCACAACGCTTGAGTAACTCCGTATGCTGTCAGATAAAAGACTCATCTTCCCAAGTGGAATTTTATACAGAAGCATCCAGAGTTTCCTCCATTTAATGAGATAATTAAATGGATCTATTCTTAGTTGGCGAATTTTTTTGTGTCAGTGATGGCTTCAGTTCCAATATGATTTTTCCTTCCTCGGCCAGTTCCCTCGCAATATAGTTTGAACTGGATCTTGTCTCCTATAACCTTCTTTAAGCATGAAACATGGAAACCTGGTAATTTCCGTGAAGATGCAGTAGCTCCAATTTGTATGCCATAGTACCAATCTTGCAACACCTGATGCATGTGGGCCATAGTACTTGGGTGTGATAATTTATTATCATTCTAGGCTTGCTGTTTGAGGGACATCTCGCTTGTATGGTTGTAGTCTTAGAAATACCCAATACCCTACTTCAAAACTTCTTTCATCACGATGTTGATCTCATTATTGTTTCATGCGACTCGTGCCATGGTCGTGTTGTCCTTAAGATTTGGTAATTTGTTGTTGGATTCTCAATGTGATCTTCCACCGCTGAACCTTAGATTTTCTTTTTAGAGAAGAAGTGATGGGCTGAGGGTGGTATCTCATAAAGTGCCATAAATGGTGTCATTTTGTTACAGCAGAAAGGAAGTGTTATACCAAATTATCTCCCAGCCAAGGAAATCCATTTGAACCATTGTGTTTGCTTCTATCAGAGACAAACAACTAAGGTAGCCTTCCGTACATTTGTTCACTATCTCACTTTGTCCATCATTGAGGATGATAGGATGAGATATGTGCCAACTGAGTACCAAAACAAGAAAATAATTCTCTCCAAAATGTCGAGAATATGGGATCTCTAATACTACAATAATCTTTGCCAAGTTATGTAGCTTTTGAACTGGGTTTCCATGAATGCTTTTGGCAACTGCATTTCAGCTTTGCAAGGGGATGAGATAGTGCACAAAAGTGTGCATACTTGTCACTTAATAACAATCACCATGATGACACTCTTTCCTTCGTGATTTGTAACCCTATGGATGAAATCCATGGAAACCTCCTCGCCTAATGTTCAGACTTGGGATGGATAATGGTTGTAAAAGACCGGGTCTTAATTGTTTCAACCTTTATTTTGTTGGCAAACCAGCCACATTCTTTTCCACAAACCTTTGAACATTAGTTTTAAGGCCATCCTAAAATCCTCTTGACTCTGGTATGGTAGGTTTTCAAAACTTTTGAGTGCCCTCCTACCTGAGAGGTGCACAATTCCAAAAGCACCTTTTGTTTGGAGTTATGAACCATAAATATTATTTATCTTTGTACCATAGTGAATCATTTTTCCATGTAAATGTATCTGATGACTGATCCTGCTGCAACCTTTTGGAATGAGAGTCCACACTTTTTCGGCCATTTTTCCATTCATCCCTTTCTCCTATTATCCAATCGAGTTGGATGATCAAGATAGTACAAAGAAAGGCTCAACATCTTCATATCCTTTCTTCTTGAGAGTGCACCCGCCACAACATTTTCCTTCCCCTCTTTTTATAGACGATTGCAAAATCATACCCCAATATCTTGGTTACCTATTTTGTTGAAAATTTTCTGAAGATAGTCTTTGTTCCAAGAAGTGAATAAGACTATCATGATCTGTTTTGACCTTTATGCCTACCTATTAGGTAAGGACGCCTATTTTTTCAATGTAATGTAGTATTGCCATCATTTCCTTCTCATAAATGGCTCTTGTGTAAGTCCCTTCCCTTGAGTGGTCGCTTTCAAAAGCCAGTGGGGCCTTCCTTCTTGCATTAGGACAAATACCAATCCATTTCCCGAGCGCATCAAGCATTCCACAATAAAGGTTTTTGTGAAGTCCTGAGTGGTCAAGATAAGAGTTTTACACATCACCTCTTTAAGTTGTTCAAAAGATTTAGTTTCCTCCCGAGTCCATGAAAATGCATCCTTCTTAGTTAGTGTCAAGTAAAGGTGCTCTGCTTATTCTTCCATAGTTCAACAAACTTACATAAGAATCCCTCGTCAAACCCAAAAATCCTCTAAGATTTTTTAATGTTTTGGGAATCGCCAATCCATCATGGCCTTAATAATTTTAGGGTATACCTTGACACCTTCATGAGATGTTACAATATGACCTGTATTTGTACCTCTTTTTACTCCAAAGAAACATTTGATGGTTTGGAAATATAGTTGTTGTCTTTAGTAGTTGTAGCACCTTTGTCAACATGTTGCGATGATCCTCCCAAGACTTGCTATAGATTAGTATACTAACAAAAAATAATAACACAAATTCTCAAGGGAAGGCTTGAAATGGAATTCATCAACCCTTGGAATGTGGAAGGTATTTGGGTACAAAAGGCATGACAAAAAATTCATAATGGCCTTCATGAGTTGAGAATGTTGTTTTTGGGATATCTTCCTTCATTCCGACTGATGATACCATGAACTGAGATCCAATTTTGTGAAATAGGATCATGTAGTTCATCTAACAATTCATCAATCACAGGAATGGGAAAACTTATCTTTATTAGTGATCTTGTTGAGCTTCCTCTATAGTCCTGGACACATACACCATGAGCTATCTTTCTTGAATATCATTACCACTGGGTGCAAAGTAAGAACTTTGGCTAGTTCCAATAATGCCTCTAACATTTCCTTCAACCATCACCAATTTCACTCTTTCCGGGCATATGACCAGATGGCTTAATGTTAGGAGGAACACTCCTGTGAATTAGGCTTAATTTCATGATCATGATTTCGGTTGGGTGGAAGACCTTTGGGAAATTTATCTTCAAATACTTTGGAATGCTTATCAATAATCCTTTGAGATCTTGAGGAATAGATGGCTTAGATGTTTGAACATCTTAGTGAGCATAGTTGTGCAATAATGCCTTGTAAGCCTCCTTTTTCAATAATTTTTTTTCATGCTGTTAGAGATTATCACCTACCGAGCCTCAGGATAAGATTCTTAACTCAATTTCTTTCCCATCCAATGAAAATTCTATGAAAGTTCTTTAAAATTAAAAGCCATTGTTCCTAATGATTGTAACCATTGATTCCTAGTACAACATCCGCAACACCCATGGGCAGAAATCATTTGACTATCCATTACATATTCCCCATAGTAAGATTTTGATCTTATTGCATTTTTCGTGAGCAATTGATAGTTCCTTCCATCTACAATCATTACTTGAAACTTCTTGCGCTGGATATACAAACAATTGAGGTCTTTGGCTAATTTATCGTGAATGAAATTATGAGTACTCCTAATCAATAGACCATTACCTTTTTCTTTTTGATGTATCCTTCAATCTTGAGGGCTTGAGGAAGCACTCCAAACCAATGCATTACACGAGACAGGAGTCAAATCTCTAGACAAAATTGCTTCTATGTTTTCATCTTGAGATGGTTCCTGCTCTTGTTCTTCCTCCTTCACAATCTATGAATAATTTCTTCTCACCACACTTTATGTCCCTTTATCGTGATTTTGTCACAGCAATTAAACCATAAACCTTTTGATTTTCTTTTCCTCCAATTGTTGAGGTGTCAACCTTTGCAGGGTTGAGGTGTTTTAGGATAAGGATCATTGTTCTCTCTATAATGTTAGGATAGTTCCTCTAGTAGCCATATAGACATATTTTACTTTCACCATTTCACACCTTAAATGCATTCTCCAAATGATTTCCAGTTCCCACAGTTGAACCTCATGTTGAATGTTGTCCTTTAAAGTTCCTAAGGAATAATTCTAATCAAGTGTTCATATGGAATATCGGTTACCCTTTATATTCAATCTTTGAAAGTTCTCAATGTGCCTCTAGAATCAACCCTCGCTTGAGATTTATCAATTACAGAAGGTATTGTTCTTGTATCCTCATAGTGTGCTATCATTTCTTCCGTGGAAAATTGTCCAATGATCTTAGCTTATCTATGGAACAAAGCCATCGGCTAACAAATAAATTGATTGGTTCCTAAATATAAAGAAGCAATTTGTACCTTTTGTGTATGGCACATTATGGAGATCAAAGAATTTCTCCATCCTAAGTATCCATGTGTGATTGGTCCTTTCCATCAAACTTCCTCACTCAATCTCAGTGAATGTGGCTGTCTCTTCAAACCAAAGTTGGAGCTCTCCATTCTTGATTTAGCTTCCTTGTCCTCATCATGAATTTCAAGTGGGATGCAATTCTGTATAATTCTTTGGGTGTCTTCTCTCACTAAATTTTTTCATTACTTCCATGATCTTAGCTTCCATTGAATCCATCTTAGTATCCAACTTTGGCTTTCATTGAATCCATCTTATCCAATAGCTTCCATTGAATCCCTCATATCTTGTAGTTCATCTTTGTCATCATTCCTTCTTTGTAAATCTTTATCCCTACGATTTCTTCACCTTCATCAAGAGTCCAATTAGGATTTTCTCGAGTCTTATTTGGTGTAGAAGGGCCCCTTTTATGTGGGTATGTTGGCCAAATATCACTTTTGAGTCTTGATTTTGAGGTGATTATGCTAGACAATATTTATTCTGTTCTATCTCCCAAGTTTCGGCCCTTCTGGGTATGAAACTTTCTTTTAGGTAGTTCTCTGATATTTCTTCTCTACAATGACACAGGTCTGATCAAAATTGGATGTGCCAAGTGGAATTTACGGTAACTTCCTCACAACTTGCCGATTTTTGGCCTTTCCATGAGATCTCACTTGTATAGAATGCCCCGCACAAAATAATTGATATCAAATTCTGAAACTTGCACCCAAAATACTACAGACTGTCCACGATCTAATGAAACTAGTCCCACTCAATTTGGATACTCTATAAAGAAGTTATGCTTGTTTTACCTGGAACGCCTTCTTGAGGCTAGTCAAGAGGACTAGTGAGATACCCTTTCTTACACAAGGTGTATCTACAAATTTAAAATGAACCCGAAGCTGAACGTTTTACCAAAGGTACCTTACTAATTTCTGTAAATTTCCTCTGGAGGAAAGGGTCTGAAACGTTACAGAAAATTTTTTATAGCGAAAATTCCACAATGACTCATTTCAGGATGATTCCAGAACCCTATCTTGTACAGGCTGTATCTCCGAAAGTATAAGGCCTCAGGAGCTTAATTTTGAGCCCAACGTACCTTGATCCATCTAATAAATACCCTCCAAGAGGTTCCTTCTAAAACGTTGTAGAAAAAAAGTTATAGCGAAAATTCCACGGTGTCTCAGATGTAGCAGCGAAACCCCAAGACCTTGAGCTCTGATACCATATGTTAAGAACCAAACATCAATATAGCATATAAAAACCTCAGGAAAAGTACTCAACGCCTTGAAAAAGAGATAATTTCAGATAATAAGCCTCTTCGAGGGGGCAACCTCCTTTTACCCCACTTAAATGTTCCAGTACAAGATGATCCAAAATGAAAAAGTCTCCTTGGTATATATAGGAGACTAGGAGGTATAATTACAAATAATGTCTTAAAGCCGACATAATTAAAATAACACTACTAATCTAAATTACAACTAATGGCCTAAATCCGACATAAATAAAATAGCATTACTAATCTAATATGCCCCAATTAGGGGGTAAGGAGCCAATATTAGGGCTTAACATACCCCTGAATGTTGAAAATCTCCGGTTGCATGATGTCCTCTGTAAGGTGATGGAACCAAGACACTCCTGAAATGCAACCTATTTGTTATCCTTCCCATGGATCTTTGTATCTTAGTGCATTGCCAACTTTCCAAAACCAATCGGTGAAACCCTGAAAGATTTCCTGTCATTGGTTACATCGATCTTCAAGATTCCACATGATTTGTAATTAGACCATTTTCTACTCTTCAGTAACATTACTTTGTAATTAAACAGAAATACCAGTGAGTTAGATTGATGTCTACAACACCACAACATTATGCACTGTTGTATCAGATAGAATAAATATGATCTCAACTAACAGGGTAAGGATTTTAAGACTACTCGTTGATGTTCGTATTGGTTTAACCTCCCACGGCCTATGTAAAATATCTTAATGATATGTCTAGGCTCGCAAATTCAAGGACCTTTGGATAAGTTTGAATATTTTGGCTGGACGTCTAATAAAATTATTAATATGTTTTCGTAATTTGTGTATACTTATTTGGGGTTCATACAATGTGGATTTCGCGTCTGGTTTAGGTTCAATGAAGGTGAAAGATTTTGATTTTGATGTGCATTAACAAGCATAATAAGAAAATAAAAAAATCATGATTTTGTTTGTTTCCATTAGTTGCATATAATGGTAGCCAATAGCTATGTGGATGTGAACATAAACGATTGTATCCAATTGTTTAGTAGACCAGAACAAGAATATCAGTTGCGTAGTTTTACATTTCTCTTCCTTTCAGGACATTCTAAAGTTGATGTTGAATTTGGACAATTGACTTCTGTGAAAAGGACRRCCCAAATTGTCTTGTGTGGGGTTGTGGATCTGTTTTTTGAAGGTGGGAATTTTAAGGTGAAAAGGCAGGTGGGAATTCTAGTGAACAAACTTAACAATAACAATGGGTGATGGACCCTAAAAGTAGGGTTTTTTTTTTGTGAGAGATGGTAGGGCAATCAAACAGTGTCCACATCTATCTTAGGTGATAGATGTAGCCTCTGACTTATGTGAAAAGGACRRCCCAAATTGTCTTGTGTGGGGTTGTGGATCTGWTTTTTTGAAGGTGGGAATTTTAAGGTGAAAAGGCAGGTGGGAATTCTAGTGAACAGACTTAACAATAACAATGGGTGATGGACCCTAAAAGTAGGGTTTCATTTTTTTGTGAGAGATGGTAGGGCAATCAAACAGTGTCCACATCTATCTTAGGTGATAGATGTAGCCTCAGAGTTTAGATATTTGGTTTACTATGATGTCCCTCCCTTGTTAAGATAATTTTAACCTTTATCGGAAGCATGAATTAAAGATTTTATTTTATAGTACTGATATAAAGTAAGCACTGACTAAAAAGCATGAATTATGAAAGAAAAATTTACACTCAGTCTTGATTCTGAATGAACTATGTGAAGGAAAAAGTTTCTATTTTATATTAAGATAAATCAAACTTGTGTATTAAGATAAACCTTGATTTGAAGCATTATTATTTGAGATGAAACAAAGATTTATTCGAGGAACACGAATCAAAATAAATCAACCGTGGAACCTATAACTGGGAAAGGTTAAGATCAGTCAACGTTTCATCTTACAAGTATAAATTGTGAAGGAAAGGGTTTTAATTTTTTTTAAATACATCAAACGTAGATCCTAAGAACCTGAATTATGCCAGCTTATCAAACGGATTTCATAGCGAATAAAACTAATTCCTTATTTGTGTGGGTGTGTCTTTTTGACTTTTGCACTACACTATAGGGTGGTAGAGCTAATGTTACTCTTGTTTTATTGGGAGAATTCAAAAATATTAGAAATAATAATAGAAAGCTTTATACACAAATGTCAGAACCAAACATTTTTGTGGA
>SNQJ01S0221631.1:2761-15272 GCA_010110895.2 Picea sitchensis
TTTCCATTTTTGTTATTTAAATTTAATGTTTATTCTAAATTATTATTAATTCAATGTTTTAATATTAATTTTAATTAACTATGTTCTAGGTATTATGTTAATTAAAGATTCAATTATTTAGGTATTATGTTAATTATTAAGTTTTTTAGGGATTTCCATTTATACTATTAAGGTTTAATGTTTATTCTAAATTTATTAATTCAATGTTTTTAATTTTAATTTTAATCAACTATGTTCATAAGTTCTAGGTATTAAGTTAATTAAAGAGTCTTATTAAGCTATCTTAAACTAGGTTAATTTTAATTTTTATTGTTATAATTATGAGTAGTGGAAAATGGAGGGTTAGGTGTTTCTACAAGATATGAGAAGGCTTTTGATGCAAGTGTTGATTCCAAGAATGTCTCTACGAGAGGCTGAAAAAGGAAGTGCTTGAAATCAAAAGGGAAGTTTGGTAGTCTAGTTTTGGATGAAGATGTGGGGATGCAACATGTCGTGGTATAATTGGTGAACCAAACCCTGGTGGGCCATGGACGAGGTTGTTCACTTTCCTTGAAGATAATTTTGATTTGGGCATCCATTGAATGGAAGGTACACTTGGGGTATGTTCCTCAACTTATTGAATTAACTCGAAATTGGTTCTCTTTCAATTTATTATTGTCGGACCATGCCTTGTGGGATTTAGGGAAAAAAAGGAGTATTAATAATGCTCTGCTACTTCAGAAGCCTTAAACCCCTCTCTTTGATGCTAGTCGAGAACAGATGGGAACTATTCCAGTATGGGTGTGGCTCCTAGCTCTGCCAATGCAGTTTTGGACTCTTGAGGACGTCAAGAAAATCATGAATTTCTTGGGAGAATTCCTGGAGGCAGACATGTCTGTTAAGGAGTTGGGACAACGAAAACTCGCAAGAATTTTGGTGAACATCAATATTAGGGAAGGACTTGGTGAAGAGATTGACATAAACTGGGAGCCATATACATACACACAAAATCTTGATTACGAGGGCGTTTATTTTTGTTGCAGACGATGCCATCATTATTGGCATATGGTGGAGGACTGCCAACTACCACTAAGGATGTCAAGAAATAAGAAATATTCTCCCGTTTTGAAACAGATCAGCAGGATGGCTCTGTTAGAAGAGGCTCCCAAAACTGAAAAAGAAGATGGAGGCTTGTCCTGTCCAGGAGCTCCAATGGCGGGTTTCGGTTCATTTGAGAATTGTGTTGCAGATCAAAGGGCATCGGGAAAAAAGGAGGTATAAGAGAGCTCACCGAAAAACACTCAGCTTATGATCATGCCGTCTCCAACCCAATCCGTTGGAATCCTCCAGGGTATTCCTAGTCCTCCTGTTTCTACTTTAAATTTAATGTTAAAATATGTTACATTAGTTGGAAATGAATGGATTTAGTCTCTAGGAAATCTATCCCTCTCCCCAAAACCACTCTTATCGACAACTTCACCTGGGTTTCACCTTGCCTTTGTCCTCTTCCTTCAGTAAGTATCAGTGAGATTAAGCGACAGATGATAAAAGAAGGGGAATCCACTTCAGACTTAGGAAGATCATCTTCCAAATACTTTTTTCGCTCTCAAAGTACAATCATTTCTAAAAGGGGTCTTGGTCGAGGATTGAATAGACCACAAGATGGTGGAGAAAGAGGAAGGAATTCATTTCTATCAAAAGCTCAATCCAAAGCCGAAAGTGACTTGATGGCTGGAAAACAACAATCAATTGAAATGGCACTTAGAGTTGCGCGAGCCCACAAGAAGTTGTCTAAATAAAAATATTATCCTTCAATTTTCAGAGACTAGCGAGCTCCTAGACAAATCTTTCCTTCAAAAGGCTGTCATTCAATGAATACCCAAATGTGATTTTACTTTTGGAGACCTTGGGAGATGGAGAAGTGGTGGAAGTATCTTTGGAATCAATGTTACCAGGATGGGACTTTATTACTTTGGATGTTAGAGGAAGGTATGGAGTTTTAGCGGTTGGATGGAAATCCAAGTCAGTGAATACTATAACTATTGGGGTCTTGCTTCTTGCATTGGGATCAAAATAACCTCGGTGGACTTGGGAATGGTGTTGCATATTCTCAACATTTACAGTCCTTACCAAGACCGTGTACCATTTTGGGAGGACCTTCTCAATAATTCTCTTCTGGATGGAGACTCCTTAATTCTGGATGGCGATTTCATTTTTTGTTTGGGTATATCAAAAGTCTAGGGGCCTCGCACCAGGACTGATCCTCTCTCTGATTTCTTCATCCAAAAACTGGCTGATAAAAATGTGGTTGATGTGGAACCATCCAAAGTAAAGCCTACATGGAGAAATAAGAGGGTGTGATAAGATAGGATAGCTAAAAGTCTTGAATGGTTTTTAGTTTCAGAGAACTTAATAGAGAGACAAGTCCTTCTAAAGTAATGGATAGGTAGTGGAGGTGAATCTGACCATTTTCCTATCTTTCTGGAAGTCAGAAAAGGAAACAGAAGCCGATAATTCCCTTCAAATTTAATAGTAGTTGGCTAAAAGAGGATTCATTTATTCATTTAGTAAAGGACACATGGTCTCCTTTCAATCATCAAACTCCAAATTCGATGGCCTTCCAATTCGCCACCAATCTGAAAAAGTTAAAGGAGAACGCTGTAGCATGGGATTTTTCGAAAAGACGGAGAGATGACCAGGAGCTAAAGGAAATTGAAGAGAACCTGAAACATACTTATGAGTCAAAAGGTGAAGGTTATTATTCAAAAATTTCCAAGGAAAAATTACTTAGGCTAGAGGAAAGGAGGAAAGTCCCGCTTCATGAAAAAGAGGAAACTTGGATATTAAAGAGTAGAGTGACCTGGTTGGAATGCGGAGATGAAAATACAAAGTTCTTCCAAGCCTATGAAAAAGGAAGAAAATGTTCCAATACTATTCATATCCTTGAATATCTTCAAGGTAATATTGAAAACACCTTTGAAGGAATGGTTCGTATGAGAAAGGAACACTTCCAATCCCTTTTCAAAGATGATAATCAGGCCACAATTATGGAAGTAGTTCGACTAGCTCAATTGTTTCCTAGTTTCATGGAGGAGGAATACAACTGTATGCTTATGGAATAAATATAATAATATGAGATGAATGAGGCTCTCTTTATCTTTCAGAAAGATAAAATCCTAGGTCCAGATGGGCGATCGATCGAATTATTTTTGGGTCTCTTCGACATTCTGGGTTAGGACATTCCACACATAGACATGGTTGAAGATACTAGGGCCACTGGTCGAATCCCGACCAACGTCAAATCCACTTTCATAGCCCTCATTCCTAAATCAGATAATCCATCTTCCTTGGATGAATTCAAGCCCATTTCTCTCTGCAATTGCATTTACAAGTGGGTATATAAGATTATTACCAAAAGAGTTAAAGTGGTGCTCTCAAAAAGAATTTCCAGTGAACAATTTGACTTCCTAGAAGGAAGAAAAATCTATGAAGCCACTGGGGTTTCTTTGGAGGGCCTTCACAATTTAAAAAGAAAAAATATGAAAGGCGTAGTCCTAAAAATTGACCTCTCTAAAGCATATGATAGGGTACATTGGTTATACATACATCTTTTACTAACTCATCTGGGTTTTGAAGTTCCTTTTATCAGGTAGATGATGAGCTGCATAAATACATTGTCTTTTGTTGTGCTAATAAATGGTCCTGCCTCTCCTTTCATTCATTTTGAAAGAGGCCTCCACCAAGGATGCCCTTTGTTTCTTCTGGTTGCGGAAGGCCTCAACAGGGCGTTGGCAGAAGCTAAGAGAAAAGGATATTTCTGTGGAATCCATATTTCTCCAACCCTCGGGATTACTCATTTTTCGTTTGTGGATGATGTCCTTATTTTTTTCATCGGGACAAGAAGGGATGCCGAAACTTTAGAAAGGATCTGTAATATTTTTTTCAAGATCTACATGAATGTTTATAAATGAAATAAAATATACACTTTCTTGTCATATGCTTTTTTAGGAAGAATTGGATCCTTACAAACATTTTTTCCCTTTTAAAGTTAAGCATTTGGATGACAGGCTCAAGTATTTGGGTTTCAACCTGAAGCCAAATGATTATAGAAAGGATGACTAGATTTGGATGTTGGGTAAGTTATAAAAAAGATTACATATTTGGATTCACAAATGGTTATCCAGGGTTGGAATACTTGTGCTAGTAAAATATGTTCTTGAAGCTATCCCAGTTTATTGGATGTCCCTTTCTTGGATCTCGAAAGGAATTTTGGAAGGAGTAAGGTGTATTTGTTTCAAATTCATTTGGAGTGGCAAGCATGACTCATACGTTTCTCCCTAGGTCAGATGGGAACGATTAACACTTCTAAAGTCCCTCAGAGGTTCGGGTCTTAAAAATATCTTCCTGTTCTCCAAAGCCCTAGCTTCAAAATGTGTATGTAGGCTTCTGTCAACCAGTAGCCTTTGGACCTGAGTTGTATTTCGAAATTACATAGCTATGGATACTCTGGAAGAGTGGGTAAGGATCCCAAACAAGAAAAAGACAGGGATGCCAATTATATGGAAAGCAGTGATAAATTCCTTTTTGGTCATTGGAGAGGGTTTAGGCTGGAAGAGATGCAACAAAAAAAAAGGTTAGATTGGGGGTAGACCCGTGGATGGGAAGAAACATGGATCATATCCTACTATATCCCACAGTGGACCACCTTCAGATTCTTGGGTTAGAACTCTTAATTATATTGCGAATCCGTTACAAAATACCCTCTGGGCACAAGGATGACACACAAAAATTGGCCTAGGACTTGAAGGAGAAGACATCGGATTTATAGACATATCTAAGGAGCTCTTAGATTAGGTTAAGAGATAGGGAGAATGAACTGATATGGGATTATACTCTGTCAATAGTCTACACTCCTAAAGTAAGATATATCCAGTTGAGCATTGAACACCATCAAAGGGAGCCGATTTGGTGGTGGAAAAAACTTTGGAAGCATAAATTCCCAACGAAAACAAGACTTTTCATGTGGTGCACCCTGGTAAATAAGGCCCCAACTTGGGATAACATATAGAAAAGAAACAAACAAGGACTGGGTTGGTGTTCCCTCTACAAAAGCAACGAAGAAACAATTTTGCATTTATTTTTGAATTGCTCATTCATAAAGGAAGTTTGGATAAATTGTTCAAGGTTATTAGGCTTTCAATGCACATGGAAAGAAACAACTCTTTAAAGGGATTAGCAAGTTTTCATAAACCAAAGAGATTATAAAGCTGTAAAATTTCTCCCATTACTAATCCTTTGGGGAGTATCGCTGACATGTAATTCACTCATTTGTCTAGAAAATCCCATAGTGCCTGAAGTAATAGCAACATAAATTTTGGCGATACTCTCTTACTACCCGCAAGAAAAAGGTCTAGATAACATTAAGGTGGTACACGAGTAAGAATTTATAAATTAAAACCTTGGGGCTTCTTTGATGGAGCATCTCAGAACTCTGTGTGTGGTGGAGGAGCAATTCTTTATCTCTCTGAATCTCACTTTTTCAAGATGGCCTTGGGGGTAATTTGACGGAGCATCTCAGAACTCTGTGTGCAATGGAGGAGTGATTATTTATCTCTTTGAATCTCATTTTTTCAATATGACCTTGGGGCTGGGCAGAGGAACAAACAATTATGCATAAATCATGAGTCTAAAACTACTTTTGATATTTTCCATTGAAAAGGGATGCAAGGAAATTCATGTTTTCGGTGATTCCATGACAATGATAAATTGGTCAAGGGGAACCCAGAGATGCCTCACTTTAAGATTAGAAACTATTCTTGAAAAAGTAAAAAATTTACAGAGTACTTTTGACCCTTTTGCTTGCCGTCATGTCTATAGGGAAAGAAATGAAGAAACATACAAAAGGTTGAAGGAGGGCATCAATTTGGCTTTGGTCCAACGGAAAATTTCAGAATTAAAGGATGACACACATACATACTTCTTTCACATGCTTTTCATCACAACAAATCATATTTTCTAAGACACAGTTTATCTGGGCAATATTTCCAACACAACAAAGTTGCAAGCTCTCCTTCCGGATCTACTTACCTATTATTTTGAATAGTTATAGTTTTTTTTTTTGTATGTATTATGTTTTTTGATACCATCATGTCATGCTCAATATATGTACAAATTTTATGAAAACAAACAATATGTGGCTGAAAGGAAACTATTACGTAAAAGTCAACATAGCTGGCTTAAGATCTACAGAAAATGCACCATAAGTGCATCTACAAAATGTGATTTTGTTCACATCTGCTGAAATAAAATTATGCTTTTTTTCGAGGAAAAAATAATGCTAGGTATTTTTCATGATGTATTAATGAAGGTCTTTATGATGTATTTGGAGTGAGATGCTAAAAAATAATTTAGAAGTCTTCCTCTTGCTAGTATCTCTTCTCTGAAATATTTTCATGCATGCTTTCACTATCATTGTAGGTTAATATATCGAGCTGAGCTTCTTTTTGAACATTGTTTTAATGAATAATTTGAAATAGAACATAACTCCTATCATAGTGAAGAAGATATAAAATTTACTGATGAACAAGTAAGTAGTTATGAATATTCTTAATAAAATACTTTTTCTTTTCCCATTCCTAAAGATCAAAATCAAAGCTATGATCAACATATTGTTTCCTCTTTCCGTGAGATTGATCAAAAGTTTCAAATGAATCTTGAATATTTTATAGATATAGAATATGTTGATATTTTTGAAGAGGAGGATATTTATTTGTATACTACTTTTGTTCACTATTTTGATTATCATAAATTATTTGGTTTAGATGATAAACAAAGCTTTGTAGAACATTTTTTCTATGAACTTAAATAAAGCCTTGATTCCCAAGTACAAAAAGAAGAATCTTTAGAAGTTTTAGCTACCCATAAAGAACAAATACAAATAACTTCATAAGCTTAAAGAAGCCTACATGAGGACATGGATACTAAAACAAAATCCGTTGTAATAAATTCTATACCTGAACTTTCTCAAAATTCAATAATTATTGATGCACTTGATAATGAGGGTTTATCTATTTCTTCCCTTTATGATGATAAATAGGTATATACGAAAAAGGTATAAATATATATTCATGAAAGTCTACATAAGGATATGATTGTTGATGGATTAACATTACAACAAAATGTCAATGCATTTTGTGATGATTGTGAAAATCAAAACTTAGGTTTGATATTTGATAACAAGTGTCAAAAAATTAATGACAATTTTGTTGTCCTAGATTGTCATGAAGCATGTCCTATTCAAGATCTGGTTTAAGAAACATAGAAGAATCGCACTTGCACTGAGTTAGTTAATGAAGATGAATACTTACAAAAAATACAATAGATTGACATTGAAGCTTTCTTAGAAGACCTATTTTTCAAGATTTGTATGATGATTCTGGTTATAAGGTTAAAGGAAATTATATTGTTGAAAATCAATTTCAATATGTGCATCAATCTTATACTACTATTGACATTATCTATGAGAATTTACATGAAGAATTAGTTGTATTTTCAAATTTTGAATCGGTGTATGATGAATATGAACATTGATATACTGAGTCTGGTGAGGGTATACAGATGCCATCTATTTTTGTTAAGGAAATTGTTATCCCAAATATTTTTGAGGACTGAGTTGTGGATGAAGTAAGACTGAATTCTTAAAAAATTTATAGCAACTCACCTATTTATGATTATTTTGATGAATATTGATGCAGGAGCATCAACAACACGTCAACAACCAACGCAACAATGCACAAGGATGGAGTGGATCCCGAGGAAAGAGAAGCACCAAACTTCTCATTTAGAGTTTAAATCTCAAATTTAATGTAATAAATATTGTAAAGGCTCAAGGAGAGTATAGCCATTTTATTTTTACAGGCTGCGTGTAAGTCTCCTTTAATGGTTGATAGGTAGATGAATCTAGATTTGATTAGGACTAGATTTAAATTAAATGTAATTTAATGTAAGTGGGTGAGGAAGGATCGAGAAGCCCCTCTTTTGTAAAAAACCCAATGTATTGAAATCATAATGTAGAGGAGAATGTAGAGAAGAGCATGAGAATGCATGAGAAGAGAGATTTCTCAAGAGAGGTTAGGAGAGACAAATTGAGACTTTGTTTCAACCTAGTCTTGTAAACATTGTAAAAAGCATTCAGATTAATAGAAAAACAGATTTCCCTGCATATGAATATCTGTGTGTGTGTTTTATGTGAATGAATGTTTGTTTCTGAATGTTTACCATGCATATGTGAATGCCATGAGTGTATAAAATTTCCCTTTGCAGGAACATATATAATTCCCTATCTATGTGAATTTCTGAGTGTTCTGGGCTCTCAAGGCTAGTGTAAGGAGTCCACACCATAGTTGTTGGAAAACTATGAGAAGCCAATGCAAGGAGTGCGCAAGAACCTAGTTAAGAGTTCCGTGAGAAGCGTTCCAGGTGGGAACACCATAACCAGTTACAAGCTTAGAAGGGATAGTGAAAGGAGGGCATAGAGCAAGCGCAAGGAGTGTGCTTACACTCATAGCAGTGTAAAAGCTCAAAGGAAGGATGTGAAAGGAGTACAAACCAAAGTTACTGAGAACTTTAAGTGTTGGTAAATCTTAGGAGGAAGAGTGTAGAGTGTCAGGAGGGAGTTGGGAGAACACTCTGACTGTGTTCGAAAGCTCAGGAGAAAGAGCACACAGTTCCAAGAGGGAATGAGAAGTCATCTGAAGGAACAAAGGACTGAACCCTTTGTAGTTCGAAGAGTTGAAAGCTCAGGAGAGACAATGCAAGTGTGCGCAGAGCCTATGCAAGGAGTGCAAAAGAAGAGAGCAGTCTAAGTTCCAGACTGTAGGAGAAGTGCAAGGAGTGCATAGAAGAACTTATTATAAGTTCCAATCTCAGGAGGTGTAGCGCAAGAAGAGGCCAAGGAGTGACCTTGCAATGGAAATATCAAAGGCTAAGCCTTTGAAAGTTTGAGAAATCCTTCATTGAAGGGAAGCAAAGCTACAATGGAGGAATAAGACACAACAACCATTGGATTGGCTATGGAAGAAGATTTGGACTGTTGGATCAACCCCAGACAAGAGGAGAAGCGTCATTGAGAAGATYAGATCCCAACCATTGGATCTGAGTGTAGAAGAATGAGAGTCGTTGATCAATTTTCTTGGGTCGTAAGTCTTGGCCAARGCGGAGTGGATCTCAGACATAGATCCCATCAAGGAACGTAAGCCGTAGATCTCATAGTTCATAGATTCGACACTCTGGGAGAAATTGGTTCTTGTGTTACCAGGAGGAGAGTTTCTTGAATCTCTGAAGCTTAGAGTAGATACTGATTGTTCATCATCGGGTAAACGTGGAAAATAGATCTCTTCCCTTCGCCAATTCGGCGTTCACAAGTTTGTGAGTCTAGTGGTGTTTAGAAGCAAGAAACCTTGAAGCTTGGAGTTTTGCAGTGATCATAACCATTGGATGCAGGAGGAGCGAGAGTCGTACATCTCCGCCATTCACCAATTCAATGTTCAACAATCTGAGAGATTTGAGTTGTTAGAGTTGGGAACCTTTTGAAGCCTGAAGTCCTAGAGTCTGAGATTTGATCTCAGTCGTAGATCAAGGGTTGGAGTGTGAGCTGTAGATCGCCAGTCTGGTGATCAACATTTCAGAGGTATTTTGTATTGGAGAGGAGAAAAGTATCGAAGCTCGGATCCCCAAATTTCCTTTAATTATAGATCATGGCAAGGAACGTGGACCGTTGATCTTTGAATTAATTGGAGATTTCACTAGTTCAGGGTTCGGGAGAATTAGAGTGTGTAGAGGGTAAAACCTATGAAGCCCAAAGTTCCAGAGCGTCAGAGTAATGAAGATCTGGATAAGTTCCTTTCAACTAAGTGCTTGGTCCTAGCCCGTAGTCACATGAGATTTTAACCAAGGAAAAAGGGGCTAGTGTTTGTGGTTTGGACTTGAAGGAAAACGAGGCTTAGAGAAAGAACCAACAGGTTTCTGTTTTGTATGAACCCGCACCTAAGGAGATTAAAAGGGTCTATGAACATTGAAGGGGATCCAACAGGGATCCGAGAGATAATTCAACTCCTTATAAGAAGATCCTAGATTAGGATGTTGTGTGATCCCCCTAGGAGGGGTGGGGGTTTGCATCAAGTGGTATCAAAGCTTGCTTTTTGTATCAGAGCCTGAGTGTAATTTTTGTCTGATACCATCAAGTGGTATCAGAGTTGATTTTTTTATGCAGACAATAGGAAACAGAGGAGAAGGCAGAGTATTGATGCTCTATGAGAGGAATGTTTGCGAGTGTGCAACAAACAATAGATAGCCAGGTGGGTTGAAGAAAAGGATCAGTTGTGTTCTTGGAGTAGAGGAGAGCCTATGGAGATCTTAAGGTGAGNACAGAGGAGAAGGCAGAGTATTGATGCTCTATGAGAGGAATGTTTGCGAGTGTGCAACAAACAATAGATAGCCAGGTGGGTTGAAGAAAAGGATCAGTTGTGTTCTTGGAGTAGAGGAGAGCCTATGGAGATCTTAAGGTGAGAACTTGGAGTGAAATAGTCAAAGATAAAGGAGTGCTTGGGAGGAGGAGCAAGCACAAGGTGTACTCCTACACTCAACATGAGTGTACAATATTAGAGAGAGGGTTCCAACAAGTGAACTGAAGGTTAAACGAGGAGAATCTTGGAAGACACTGACTGTAGCTCACAACGAACAAGTGGAATCTCACAAAGGAGAGGAGAAAATGGTCCAAGAGGACACCACAAGAACATGAATAGAGAGGAGATGGATAAAGAGCTCGAGGAAACCAAAGAGGAGCTCAATATGTTGATGCTAAAATGTAGTAAGAAGAGAAAGGGAGCTGGAGGTATGAGTGGCCTATGAAGAATAAGGTGAAGTGGCCTATCCAGTAGTTGATTTCCAGGAAGAAAAATAAGATGTTGAGGAGGTGGATGAGGGAAGTGGAAAACCTCAGGGACACAGAGGATAAAATGGTTTACATGTGTGAAAGATGGAAAAATCCTTGAGGAGGAAGAAATATTAGCTAAAGAAATCAAAGACTGCTAGGAGGGAATAAACGAAATTCAGGTTTCCGGGATGAAAAAGAGGATATGAGACTGTCTAAGAGTCTAAGGAACTCATGGGAGAGTACAAATCAATGAGGAGTTTCTACTGGAGAGGAGGAGGATCAGAGGTGCATTCTGATCATTGGGGGGATGATCATATCTCTACCAAGAAGCCTAGTAGAGGTCGATGAATGTGTTGCAGGTGCAGAAGAAGAAGGAAAACCAATAGAGACTGTAATGGAGGAGGAGAAGGAGTAGACATTGAAACTACCCAAGAGATGAAAGAAGAGGAGGCCCATAGAGTTGTGATCCAAAGGAATGTTCAGGAGGAGCAGTCAAATGTCATACTCACTTAGCGGGAGACATAGCTAAAATTACTGGAGGATTGGTTAGAAAATATAGAGACAGAGGAACTGGCAGAAAGAAAGTTGTCAGAGGAGATGGCTGAGTAGTAGCTCAGTAATATTATTGCAGAATTGGAGTCTGCAGTGGAGTGGCAAGCCAATTCCACAGGAGATGAAGTTAGCATGGGAGATCATGATGATTTTCCCTTTGATATTTATGAAGAATTGAAAGCCCTGGGAGAAGGAGAAATAAACCAAAGGAGGCTCATCCAACAAGTCAAGTTGGAGATTGATGAAGAAGAGGATATGCAACAGAGAAGATTGCAGGAGAGGATCCATCCCATAGAAAATATGGATGATGATATTGAGGATATAAGGAGGATTATGATGAAGTAATAAAATGAGACAATCAAAAATAGGTGTAGGATGACAAGAGGAGATTGTAGTGGAAAAATAAATGGGGCACTGCAACATAAAATTTGGAAACCAGGAGGAGAGCCTGCAATAGTAGCAGGACAAAAACAACAACATGGCAAGGAGCATGTGGACAACTCCAGAGTGAAGTTTGGGACCTTGGAGGATCTCAACAACAACAATAGAGGAGCCATGGTAAATATCTCATGATTTTGTTAGCAGAGGAGTATGATGCAGGAGAATCAACAAAACGCCAACAACCAACACAACAAAGCACAAGGATGGAGCAGATCCCAAGGAAAGAGAAGCACACACCTTCTCATTTTGAGTTTAAATATAAAATTTAATGTAATAAATATTTTAAAGGATCAAGGAGAGTAGATCCATTGTATTTGTACAGGCTTAATGTAAGTCACCTTTAATGGATGACATGTAGATGAATCTAGATCCGATTCGTACTATATGTAAATTAAATGTAATTTAATGTAAGTAGGTGAGGAAGGCTCGAGAAGCCCCTATTTTGTAAAAATACCAATGTATTGAAATCATAATGTAGAGGAGAATGTAGTGAAGAGCATGAGAAGGCATGAGAAGAGAGATTTATCAAGAGAGGAGAGGAGAGAATAAATGAGACTCTGTTGCAGTCTAGTCTTGTAAACATTGTGAAAATCATTCAAATTAACA
>SNQJ01S0221633.1:0-15024 GCA_010110895.2 Picea sitchensis
AAACTGGTTACTTTATCCATCATAAATCAATTTATTTCTTAGCGTCCCCAAAAATCTAATTACTTAATTTAAACATAAATCAAAATTAACTCGGGAATGACCTTAAACTCTTGTTTAAATTAAAACAAGAACAACCCAAACTAAAATAAAATGCTAACTTCAAGTCTTAATTAAAAGTCGATTTAAATGTTTAAAAGTAAGGCCGTAACTGGATTGAGAAACCATTAGGGAAATTCAGGGACACCCCCTCCAAATAAAATAAGGAAACAAAATTAAGCTATGAGAGGACCATCTAATGAATCTACCCTTCCTTAAGAATGCCAAGATAACTTACAATAAAATTTAAGTAACAAAAATACTTACCACACTAAATAACAATAAATACGTACCACAATAATATTAAGTATCAATAAACGTCACAATAAAAATGAATAAATAATTAGGTAACAATAGGTAATTAAGTAACGATAAATGCTTGCCAACTATCAATGATCATTCTATTACACTAAAATCATTGAGACTTTAAGGTTGTATAACAATTTAATATAGTTTATCTAATATTCTTAACTCCATTTTTATTCTCCCTGCATAACAAAAAAATCGCCAACTTGCATGTAGTTTTGTCCTTTAGTAAAAATTCATGTGCATAATTCTAGTTGAAGTTGGCCACTGCACATACGCTTCCTCAAAATTTGAACCCAACTGCACAACCATAGTAAAACCAACTAATGGAACTCTCAAATGAAATCTATAACTTTGTTGTCAATCTTTTTAGGTATTGATCAATGTTTTACACTACTATGAAATAAGTATCTACTTCACGTGGCATATATTCCAAATCGTGCTATGTATCTGGATAATAAGGTTTCCCACATTTGATAACTTGTATTAGCAGGTACGTTGATGCCCAGGAACTCATTAATTTAAAACAACGCTTTAAAATATTCTTAAAGTCGTATGAGTTTGGTCTTGTATCATAAATGCATCTTTGCGATTCCAAAGGAGTGAACATTGATCTCATTACAATTATATTTTCTTTTTATTTTTACCAGCTTGATTTCATGAGCTTCCAATCCTTCGAGTCCTTTGGGAATGCAATCATTAATCCTTCCTCCAGAAAACAAATGATTCTTCGGCTGGCCATCAATTTATATCCTCTGAAAATCCTCCCATATTCATTTTTCCAAAATACTGTGAATTACGCCTTCTTCTATGCTCTTGATGCTCAACCATAGTATCAGGTAGTTCCATTTTCAACGTCTCCGGTCAGTTTCAGTAAAATACTGCCCGGATAAAACTTTTCAAGAAGGGAAGGGTGATGATAATTATTTTAAAGGAAATTCGACATAAGAGGAAAGGATGACACCTCTGGTACAGATATAATCCTTTGGAATTTTGAGAATCAATCTTCCGGAATTTGTTGCACGACAACCTTAGTATGATTTTACGAGAAAAGTTTTTTTTGTTTGTTTGTTTTAGAGATTCATACAGAATTAATAATATTCCTTCATTATCGCATAATCATCCAGATTTGAAACAAAGATTCATCTAACATATTCATCAATATCGAATTTCATATACAATTTTTTTTTAACAAATTTACCAATGAAATTTTACAGATGAGTATCGTAACCGAAGGCAAAGAATCCGAAGTGGTTGTTCTGCGCTTGCACTCCATCCAACTCCTCATTGCTAAGAGTTGATACCTCACCGGTACGTGCCATTCAATGCTAAGGGTACACTTCTCCCCTCTGAGCCCCCGAGATGCAAAGGGGCCACACACAAAACCAGAAAAAGCTAGTTCTCATAGCGCTTTGCAAGGTCGAGCTACCACTCCTTATCTGAGCTGGGTATCCCAACTCCCACAAGAAAAACCAGTGAAGAAAAATACAACAGCATAACCTTACACTTGCCAAAAAGTCATCCATTCCTCTTCTCTCCCATTTCTTTTATAGATTTCATCTTAGTGACCTTTCCATGTGCACATTAAACTAGTTTTATTAAAAATTAATTAGGAAATATTCTCCCCCGTACACTTGTCTCCCAATCCCTTAGTTGCACCAGAATTTCATTTAATTAATTAAATTAATTTGTCAATTTCCCTCACCTATCTAAAACCATTACTAAAAACGTTCCTTGTTGTCCCTTTATTCCGTCAATTTCATTTAATGACTTACATTCTTCTTAAAACTTAGTTGATTTCATTTTAGGAAAGTTCTCTAGACTAGATTCCTTTCTATGTTCCACATTCCTTTTGCATTTAATTCCTCCTTTTTATCTAAGTTTGAATTTAACAAGTTTTGCACATGGACAACAATCACATTTTTACATAATTTAATCACCCTTTAAATTGTAAATTTAACTTTCCCCCTTTTATTTTCTTCACTCCCCCTTTATTAATTGTTTAATTAATTTTTAGTCCTCATATTCTACTTAGACCTAGGATTTAAATTCAACTAGGCTTAGTAAAAAAAAAATTACGGATGAAATTAAAATTAATAAACTTTACTCATACATAATTAATTTAAGGTTGAACATGTCAACGTAAGATATTGTTTTCTATGCACCTAGGTTCATTGACTCACCTGTGTTTAAACATCACGACGTGCCCTTCAAGACGCACTACGTGCTCCAACGGTGTCACTCATCTTTATTGGTGTTTCATCTATGCGACATGCCCTTCAAGACGCACTACGTGCTCCAAGGGTGCCACTCACCTTTTGAATGATTTTGGTAGACATCTAACCCTTGGATTCAAAACTCCATCAGACGACCTTATGGGAAACTAATGATCTCTAAGGAATAACGACCATGTGTTACTACGTGCCCCTTAGAATCTTCGTGAGCGATTGTCTCAGTTTGCCTTTATGACATCGTAGATATCTCGAACTAGGTAATCATTAACCTATAGTTTGAGCCACGAGGGGTGTGCTAGTAGTATGTGGCAGGGCTGTTGCCACACCTTTCCCTCAATATCCTTGGTTTTCATGCATGGCCCCTTTACTCCAAATGTGAGTATGATTAGAAATAAATCGTCAGCTTGCTTCCATCAATGAAACATGTCAGCGATCCATAAACAACATCATGATATACCTTGTCATATGTCACATATGAAATAAAAAAAATACTTAGACCATATACAGTCCACTCCCTGATTCGATCCACAGTCCAAGGAGGTCCATCGATGCCATAGGCATCCTCAATCAATTAAGAGTACCGCACACTTACAAGAAGCCAATCAATAACACCTGTCTATACATAATAACATAACATGACATCATAATCCACAATATCATCATCAAAATCCATAAACAAAGCAATCAATCATATAATGAACCGGATCACTTTCACACAAGTGTCCTCAAAGAATAAGTCACATCAGGTGCATGCAAGAGTAGGATTTTACAAGGAACAAGTTGACAAAAATGTTCCTTGAGCTTTTTTCGATGGAGCTTCACAGGACAATGAACAAGCCTGTGGTGGTGGTGCAATTGTTTTCTTATCAAATTCCCACTTCTTTAAAATAAAGATGGGGCTTGGATCCAACTAAAATAACTATGTTTAACTTATGGCTCTAAAATTGCTTATTCTTTTCGCAAGAGAAAAGGGGGTGACTTCACTACAAATTTATGGTGATTCATTGAATGTAGTGAATTGGACCAGGAAACTTCAAAGATGTCACAATATAATATTATCTCATTTATATTCATCATGTCTAAATAGAATGAAATGTTGATGCATACGCTCTATCCAAATATGGTATTGGACTATCTTAGAATCAAAAGATGTGAACCATGAAATACTCTACTCATTCTTCATTCATATAGACAGCTCATATGATCCATTTTTTTTTTTCTCATTTGGACAACTTTATATGCATAAGCCGATACTACTATATATCTTGGTAATCTTCCTTGATTTCAAAAGACAAATCTGCAGATTTTTATGCTCTATGAATAGTTGACACTTGTCTCACACACTTGCTAGGTTTTTCCTCTTGGTCTCATGGATGTAAATGAGACATTGACTAGTTGTTTTTGGTATTTCGATGATGGGTTGATCATCTTTTTCTCTCTTTTGTCCTTTATAAAAACATTGATTTTGCACTGCCTCTATGTAGCAACAACAATACATGTCTTAACATGTATCTACAAAATATAATTCTATTCGATCAATAAAATTATGCGTTTTTGGAAGGAATTTTTTTTTACTTATACTTTAATAAAATATAAAATATATTAAATTCATGTGTAAACCTAGTTTTAATATGCAAATATTTTAAATATAATAAAAAATAGATAAATAAAATATATTAAATTTATTTGGAAACCTTGTTACTATAGGAAAATATTTAAAATATAGTCAAATAAAATTGTAAAAAATAAAATTATATTATTTATTTAAACAAATTAAATTTAAATTAAATAATATAAGTTAAAAATTTAAATTTAAATTGAATAATATAAATTTAAAAGTTTACAATATTTATAAAGTGAATATTCAACCTGCTTTCTAAGAAACTAACAAATATGATAACACTTTATAAATACACAAAATAATATTATAATAAATATTAAAAAATAAATAAAAATTTTAAAATATCTAGAATTATAGATTAAAAAGGATCCTTTAAATAAATTTTGATGTGTAATTTAATAAATGGTGATTGAGATGAATGTAGAATTCATGAAAAAATCATAAATGAAACTTCGTTGGAATCCATACAAGATGAATAATTTATTAGAATCACAATTTTAAGAGTTTATAACATTGTTATTATAGATTTAATTCTTAATTTTTTCTTATTATTTTAATTTTTATTATTAATAATTTTTATTTATTAATAACTTAAAAGTTTGATCATGGCGTGATCCTTTCTTCTTATGCCAAATAAAAATTAATAACTTCCAAGTTTGTGAATGGCATGATCCTTTCTTCCTATGCCAAATATGCCAAATGAAAGGTATTTTCAAACATTTAAAATTTTTATATTATTAAATTTACATTATTATTATTTATAATTAAATTGTATAAATATATTTCAAATTTAATAGAAAACAAAATATATTTTTTTTAAGTTTAAAAAAATATTTTAAATATAATTTCAAATATTTTGTTTTTAATTTAATTTTCATTCTAAATTAAAAATTAAACAAATATATTATTTTATAAAAAATCATTTATAAAAAAAATAAGTTATAAAGAAATAACTTTACAATAAATGTATATAGATTTATAAGAAGATGCAGTGAAGAATGGAAATTACATGTATATGACTATATATAATTATTATTAAAACAAATTAGAGAAAAAAATTAACAAATAAGTAGTTTGTATAAATTATATTGAATAATTTTATTGCATTAAGAATATCAAGGTGTTCTGTAATTTACTATAAGGGGATGTTGTCACATGATTAAAAAATAAATAATTATTTATGTAAATATGTAAGTGATAACATATATATATATATATATAAATTAAACTATACTAGATTGATTTTAAATAAAAAGGGATCAAAATTTATAAGATATAATTTTTTTTCATTTAATATGAAGGAATTAATACATGATATGGAATTAAATGATAAATAAATTTATAACTTAAAATATTTCATCCTTTTAGTGTTTGATAGATTAGACTTTATGAGGGATCTAAACTAATTGTAGATTATTATTGATTGCATTTAAAGACTCTTTTTCTACAACTTATTATGACCAAGATGTGTAACTCCTTCCATGCTCAACATGGAGTTGACAAGTGGAATTAAAAAAAATATTAGTAACAAAAAACTTTCAATATTGATCATAAAAAAAAGATTTCAACTAATCATTTATGATTTCTTCATCAAACTAATAAAGCGAAGAATGTGGAATACACGAACCCACTACAGTCATCACCTAATAATTAGGTTGAAAAGAAAAATAACATTCACTCTTTCACATGACTTATGGGACTGGAATGGTGCTCTCTATGCAAAAATGAAGAGGAAACAGTGGGCCATCTTTTTTTCTCTTGTCTTTTTACTTTACTGGTCTTGAAAGAATGATCCTCCTTCTCAGGAATTAAATTGTTCTTGAAGGGTAATATCTGTAGAGTAGGCCTGGAGGAGAAATTAGTCTTCAAATGCCACGAAAAATACATTAAGAGTTTTACCTTTGATTATCTGTTGGGGGGTTTGGTTGGCAAAAAACACAAAAATCTTTCAGAATAGGATGGTCTCTCCAGAGTGCACTATAGCACAAGGCCTAAGTATTATAGTACATTTTCCTCAAGAAAAGGACTTTCCTCCAATAAGAGTTATCTGGGAGGAACAAGTTGACAAAAATGTTCCCTCAAATTTTGTAGATGTAGCTTCACAGAACAATCATGGACAATCATGTGGTGGTGGTGTGGTTCTTTTCTTATAAGATACCCACTTATTTAAGATAAAGATGTGGCTTTGATCTAACTTAAATAACTATGCTGAACTTATGGCCTTAAAACAACTTATTCTTTTTGGAAGAGAAAAGGGGATGACTTCACTACAAATATATGGTGATTCATTGAATGACTTCACTACAAATTTATGGTAATTCATTGAATCTAGTGAATTGGACCAGGAAACTTCAAAAATGTCACAATATAATATTATCTCATTTTATATTCATCATGTCTACATAGAACGAAATGTTGATGCAAACGCTCTATCCAAATCTAGTATTGGACTATCCAAGAATCAAAGGACGGTAACCATGTTAGACTCTACTCATTCTCCATTCATATAGACAACTCATATGATCTTTTTTCTTTTTCTCACTTGGACATATTTATATGCACAAGTGAATACTACTGTATATATTGATAATATGCCTTGTTTTCAAAAGACAAATATGCAGGTTTTTATGCTCCATGAAGAGTTGAGACTTCTCTCGCACTCTTGCTATTTTTTCCCTCTTGAGCTCTTGGATGTAGGTGGGATCCTAGTTGATTGTTCTTGGTATTCCGATGATGGGTTGATCCTCTTTTTGTTTCTTTTATCCTCTGTAAAAACATTGATTTTGCATTTCATCTATATAGCAACAACAATACATGTCCTCACATGTATCTACAAAATATAATTCTATTCTATGAATAAAATTATGCTTTTATGGGAGGAATTTTTTTTTACTTATACTAATATAAAATAAATTAAATTCATGTGTAAACCTTATTTTAATATGAAAATATTTTAAACATATTAAAAAATAGATAAATAAAATATATTAAATTTATTTGGAAACCTTGTTCCTATATGAAAATATTTAAAATATAACAAAGTAAAATTGTAAAAAATAAAATTATATGGTTTATTTATACAAATTAAACTTAAATTAAATAATATAAGTTAAAATGTTTACAATATTTATAAAATGAATATTCAACATGCTTTCTAAGAAACTGAAAAATATGATAATGCTTTATAAATATACAAAACAATATTATAATAAATATTAAAAAAATAAATAAATAATTAGTTTTGGATAAATTTTAAAATATCTAAGATAATAGATTAAGAAAGATCTTTTACATAAATTTTGATGTGTAACTTAACAAGGAGAGTTGTTGAGCAACAAGTCCTGCCAAAAACATAGGTAGGAAGTCAGGTTTTGTTGCTAGTTCTGTCAACAGAGAAAGTGTATTAAAACAATATGTTTGAAAGATGAAGGTTGGTTAAGATGATGAGTAAGTGACTAGTGACATTTTGAATTCAGCCTAAATTATTGCAAAAATCTGAAATAGTGAAATTGCAAAATATGAAATGTATTAGCATTGTTAACTTAGAAAACAGAGAAAAAACATTTTGAATTCAACCTAAATTGTAAAATAAAATGTAGCTTTTAACCTTGTTAACTGAAATGTAGCCTTTAATATTGTTAACGTAGAAAACAGAGAAAATACATTTTAATTTTAACATTGTTAATTGAAATGTAGCTTTTAACATTGTTAACTTAGAAAACAGAGAAAATACATTTTGACTTCAGCCTATGCCTTTGCACTTACAGAATTGGCAATGTTGAGTCTACTCTGCCTTCTTTTGCTTGGGAAGAGGAACATGAAGAAAATGAGGTGAAATAGAATGGAAAGATGCATATTGACTGCAAAGATGTCAAAGTTTGATGCACACATCAAGATATACGTTCTACCATTTGCTTCACGATGGTATCCATTGTTTTCTRACGCATTACTTTGTTAGTGCAATTTATTATTCTCTGCGTTGGGGGAGGGTTGTAGMTTAAGATGTTCTCATTTCAAAATAGGAAAAATTCAATTAGTGTGTTTGTGAAATAAAGGTCTTTATCTTTGGACTTTTTATGATTGCAGTAACATCAATTATACCATATAATGTATAGTGAAATAAGCTATGTCTTTATCTTTCCTTTTAAAGACTTTGAATTACATGCATTCTGCAATGATAATATTCTTGTTGCTATGTAYTGGAAATGTCATCTATGATCATTCTTTTTTATAGTGACATCTTGGTATTTATGCATGTGTCATAGTTTCATGCTACAGGGGTGGTGTGGTCACTGGCCATGGTTCCTCGCGCAAGTTYGCCCATGGAGTACATGATCTCAGATACCATGGAGGAGTGAAACTGTGGTTTTCGTTATGCTTGCASATTTTCCMACGGACAAGGGAAGTTGAGGCAGATACTCATGCTCTAATAATGGTAGAATCCTTTATTTTTTCGAAAATCTTTGTAATAATTGCAATTCTTTGTAATAAAGGGTTACATGGAAATTCTGAGAATAAAAAAAATTTAAAAGGTAGATGGAAACACAGAGGAGTAATTGAGTGGAACTATGAAACTTATGGAGTTTCCTCTGCATAAGTTACATTAAAATCATAGATAATAATAATATATTATAATTAAAGTTGAAATCAAGCTTTTAAGCGATTTATCCCTCCACGTAGCATGCATGCACAAACTCACATATGTGAATCAGAAATCATGTTCCACCGAGTGTCTCACCCAGAATTGTCATGAAGTTCCATGTGTGTCTCACCCAGAAATCATGTTCCACATGTATCTCTCATACAGTTCTTTTTGTTGAGCATGATTTTTGCTGGAGACTTGATTGAAATACTCGAGAAGACCACAGAAGATCATCCTGAATGGAAAGATAATTTGGAAGATCTGTTGGTTTTATCTCAATAGTGTGATATGATGTTGCCTGGGGAGTTTTGGTTGCAATGTGAAGGAATCGTGAAAGCCATCCATCCCTTAAGTACTGTTTCTCGGCCTTCTGAAACAGATACTACAAAAAACAACGATTTGTTTACAACAGTGAGCATGGAAACAAGACCACGATGGGGAGACATGGACATGAGGAAATATAGAGGCCCTCTTTACTCTCTTATGCAACAACCTCTCCCTTGGGTGTGATATGATCCGCAAGGACCTAGAGTATAGCCGCAAAAACTAGGTCCTTCTCCATGTAATTTGTTGGTCTTCCATGGTGTCAAATGAGTACTAGGTCCTTCTCCATGTAATTTTCTCATAAAAGAAGAATGGAAGAAGAGAAGAAAAGTGGTATGATGGTGGCAACACCTACTCCCTGTTCAAGGCCACCAAAGGGCTCAATGGAGAAAATGCCTTAGCGAATTCCTGGAATCCACTCAAATCCATGTGGGTACCTTGATTCTCCTCCTCATCGATCTAATGTCAATTGTTGTGGATCTTCTCAAGACACTGCACAACAAATATCGTGATCTCAATCACTACACAGCCTTGCTAGAATCTTGCTACTGCGTATCTGAGTTCAAGAGGAGCTAATCCATTGAGTTTCTCTACTGGGTTGGTATTGTGATATTGAGCCTCCTATTGATCAATGTGGGAGGGATTCTCATGGATTTTGGAGCCTCTTTCTTCTACCATCCGGGCCATGTCCTTGATATTCTGGTGCTCACCACGACTCTTTGCCTTGATATTTTTCTGGATGCTCAGACCACGGGGCTCTTGGTCATTCTCAATCTATGACGTATTGTGAGAGTCTCTCATGGAATCTTTGAGGTCATTGACGATGCAATGGAGTCCAAGATTCATAATATAGAGGTGCAATTTGAGGGCTTGCAGTCCAAGAATAGGTACATGCAGGAGCTCCTTCAACATAAGGATCAGCAAATTCCAGAGCTTGAGCTGGAGCATAAGACATAATGATGAAGAATAAGAAGAATATGAAAATCTAGGGAACCGTTTGCATGGCAGTGTAGGTGGTAGAGGAGGGGAAAGACTGATGTTGTGTGTCATGAACAACTTCTTTTTACATGTAATCAAAGCTTCTTTTGTTATAAACATTGGAGGAATCTTAACATTTAATTTTAGGAACTAATGCTAGACACAGATCTAGGATTAATCCGTACAACCCAAAAATCTTGAAACCACTTTCAACAATGTGAATCTTATCCTAAGTTTGTAATAAGTTTACCTCGATATGAGGCCAAATAAGACGTCAAATTAAAAACATAGGATAAAAAATGAAATTTGAGCTAGAAATTTGTATGGATCCATAAATACTTTGGTTAAAATTCTTTATTTGTATTAGTTTGCATGTAAGGACTGAAAAACCGATAACTATTAATCCCTCATCTCTAAGGGCAGGGACTAATAAATGATGATTGAGATGGATGTAGGATTCATGAAAAAAAATCATAAATGAAACTTTTTTGGTATCAATAAAAGATGAATAATTTATTATAATCATAATTTTAAGAATTTATAACATTGTTGTTATAGTTTTAATATTTTAATTATTTTCTTTTTATTGTTATTATAGTTTTAATATCTTAATTCTTTTCTTGTTATTTTAATTTATAGTATTAATAAGTTTTTATATATTATATTTTTATCTATGAATAAATAACTTGAAAGTTTGTTAATAACGATTATTGTTATTATAGTTCTAATATCTTAATTATGTTCTTGTTATTTATAGTATTAATAGTTTTTCATATATTATATTTTTGTCTATTAATAAATAACTTGAAACTTTGTTAATAACCTTTATAGTACTAATAGTTTTCTATATATTATATTTTTAATTTTTTAATAACTAAATTAATAACTTCAAAGTTTGTTATTGGCATAACCCTTTCTTCCTATGCCAAATGCAAATTCATAATTTCAAAGTTTGTTAACTTTTTTTTCCATGTCAAAAATTAATAATTTCAAAGTTTGTTAATGACGAAAATTAATAATGAAAATTGAGGAATAATGGAAGATATTGTTTTGAAAAATAAAGATACTATTAAATAAAATGTCAAATCAAAATTTAAAGAAAAAATGTGGTGTGATAAAGAGTTAGAGGAAAAAAGAAAAGTCCTAAAATGCCATGGGATGAAAGAGTGAGTCACCTTTGTGACACTAAAAAGGTTAAAGATGAAAAACAATTTATTTTAGATTGTCCAGCCTATACCCCTATTAGATCTCATTTTCAAAATATTTGTCACAATACCAATCTTTTTAACCTCTTAACTCAACAAAAGTATGGTGATCTTGGAAAGCTTCTCTTAATGTTTTTCGAGCACAAAAACAAAATTATAAAAAATCGCAAGTAATCACTTACCCTCTTAAGGTATGATAGACCAATTTGGTCTTAATGGACGCTAATCATCATCAATATCTTCAAAGTTTGTTAATAGCATGACCCTTTCTTCCCATGACAAATGAAAACTAATAACTTCAAAGTTTGCTAATGGCATGACCCTTTCTTCCTATGCCAAATAAAAGATATTTTAAAACATTTTATTATTGTTATTATTAAATTGTATAAATATATTTCAAATTTCCATAATAATAAAAAATAAAAAAAAATTTAAAGTTTAAATAAATATATTTTAAATATAGTTTGTTTAAAAATTAAATAAATATATTTTAAATATAGTTTGTTTAAAAATTAAATAAATATATTTTAAATATAGTTTGTTTGTTAATAGCATGACCTTTTCTTCCCATGCCAAATGAAAATTAATAACTTCAAAGTTTGTCAAAATATGTATTTTTAAAGGTCAAATAAATATATTTTAAATATAGTTTCAAATATTTTATGTTTTAATTTCTTTGCATTATAATTTTAGTTTTTTTATAAATAAATTAAAAATTAGTATTAAAAATTAAACAAATATATTATTTTATAAACAAATCATTTATGAAAAAAATAAGTTATAAAAAAAATACTTAGATTTATAAGAAGATGCATTAAAGAATGAAAATTATATGTATGATGATTATATTAATAATTATTATTAAAAACATTTAGAGAAAAAAATTAAAAAATAAGTAATTTGTATAAATTATATTAAATAATTTTATTGCATAAACTAGCTTGAACTCACCTTTATTTATATGTATTTGTATATTTTTAAGATTAACTTGATACTTTGAAATTTACATCTCTCATATATACTATATTATTAAGAAGTGATATGAGAAAGATATTGAATAACTTTTATATTACATAGTAATTGATCTAAGTCTGTCTTTTTCTGATTTTTTCTTACACACATCTACACTAAAAGTGAGTCGTTGAAGAAATTTATACTTCCCGAGTTTTCACATTTTATATATCCTAATACTATAATGGTTTTAATGTGAAAATACTAGTAGATAAATCACTCCTAACAAAACAAAGTATAAGACTTCAACTTATAGTATCTCTTTTGATATTGGTTTTCATTGATTTATTTAAATTCATGTCACTTGATCATTTTCACTATCTCACTGCTGAAATCAATATATATGATTAATTTTCTTGATTTTTCATAGTATTATTACTGAAATCAATGCACCATATTGTTTAATGTGATATCATTATCATTGAAATCAATGGATCCTTTTGTTTTAAGTTATGTTATTGTTAAAATGAATACAACTAATTGATTATGCTAAATCATTTTTCATGGTATCATCATAAATCAATGTATATATTGTTTTACGTTATGTTAGTATTGAAATCAATGTAACTAATTGCTCTAAATCATTTATCATTCTGTCATCAGTAAAATAAATGCATTTAGTTATTTTTCATTATGTCATTATTGAAATCATAGCAACTAATTGCTCTAAATTATTTTTCATTGTACCATCACTAAAATAAATGCACCGTATTATTTTGTGTTATATCATTGTTGAAATCATTTAAACTCTCTTATTTCTCTAAATCGGTTTTGTCATATCACTTAAATCAATATTCTCTATTGTGGTGTGTTATATCATTATCACTGAAATTGATGCATGTTATTGTATTATGTTATGTTATACTCAATAATTTTTTACTATATTGTCATTTAAATCAATGCATATAATTTTGCATTATGTCATCATTGAAATCAATGCAACTTTGGATACATTTCCTGTTTTCCTTAATAATGATTTATTATTTGGATACATTTATTGTTTTAATAACTAGATTACTCATGATTTTTATTGGGTTTGTTACTGGTAATATGATTCTATTTGTAGATCTAGCAACATAATGACTATTGTTTCTTCTTTCAATAATATTTCTGTATGAAACTATGGCATGCATTTATTTTATGATAAAATCACTTAGATCTCATATTGTTATGACTTATTTGTTCTTTAAAAATACTTAGTAACCAATAATATTGATCACATTAACACACAATAATACACATTAAACATTCATATCGACACATTCATAATAAAGAAGTAAAACCTGGAACTTGGGGAAACCACACGTTGAAGACTTTGTTCCTCCCAATCATAGACTAGAGTCCTTGTCAACCTATGTCACCCCTGAACTGAGTTCAAAATCCAAGGGGCTTCCTACGTGGCCTCTTCAAGAATTCTGAGTACTGGCTTGTTGTGTGTAATAATATAATTTCTTTGTGTCAATCCAAAATCAACGTGTAGTCTCTTCAAGATATCAGTTCACATCCTAGAAATGGAATCCCATTCCCTTTTCATGATTTATTTTTGTTTTACCTAAGACTTGTGACACTTGTCTTAAGCCTCCTTCTCACTGCTGTCAGATTCAATTTTACACATGTTCATAGATTCTCCTATAAATATGGAATTTGTTTATTTGAAGTTGAGTTAACTCCACAAATTGTCTAAGTTTTCTTCCACTTGGCCAACCCCTTTGGATTCCTAACTCCCACTTTAACAATTGCTTCAACGTGTGCCCCTTTTTCCACTTGTGTTCTATTTTCATAAAATAATAAGGTTTTTCATTTCAGATTTGGTCAATTGACCAAAGTGTTTTTTGGAAAAATAATTAAAAATTATAAAAGTAATTAAAAATAATAATAATTATTGTCAAAGTTTCAAGTCGTGGGGTATCACATACACCCCCCCTTATAACTTAACATCGTCCTCGATGTTAACTAGTTTACATTAGTACCATTCTGGAAAAAAAATGATATGCTTCCCACATATTTCTTTCCATTTCCCAAGTAGCCTTGTAACGACCCCTCTTTTACAACTACATGCAACGCAAAGCAAGTGCAATTTGTTTTTTTTTGTTTTAAGCAGGAAGGCAATCAACGACAACAATTAATCAACACAACTTGACAACAAACACAACTTACACATTCATGCAACATAAAACGATGACCCAGCATACTAGCACATCATGCAACTGGACGAAACATGCGATAATCAATAGACAGATAAAAATGGTTACCCGCACAACACAAATAAGACATCGTCTACAAGATAAAGGACAATATCAACAACCTGACACATTGGATTCGACGACCAGTAACTAGAACCCTCTACGGCGCGAAAACCAAACACATTAAGGCGTTACAAAACCAGGTACCAACATCAATTACAATGGACAAATCACCCACATCGGGAAGCACAAGACTTCGCCTAGGTTATTATTCGCGCCTATCCATCAGGGAACGCAATGATCCCCTCATCAGGAATCATGTCATCACAAGACGATAGGCAAGACAGTAACCAAGGTGCAACATAACATATCTAGACCAATATCCCAAGGAAAAATCCAGCGTGCTAGGAGTCTGAATCAAATG
>SNQJ01S0221634.1:6846-20810 GCA_010110895.2 Picea sitchensis
CACTGGGAACTCCCTTGTCTCACGTTTGAAGTTTTGTTTATGGTTGTAATGTTATTTGCTTTTCAGTTCTTAGGTAGATTTTATTTCGTTTGGTTTTCTATTCTCTGTTAACCCGTTTTGATCCACAACAAACCTGTTCTGCCTTGCTGAGCCCAACAGGGCATGCTAGTGCTCCCATTCTTGCTGACCCGGTGACGATTCGAGCACGAACAAAGGCGAAAGGTGAAGTTTCCCTGCAATCTTTGTACACACGATCACCTTACCCACTTGTGCCCCAAAATTGTATAAGTTGCGGGGATTTTATCTCTCCCACTCACTGTGCTGACTAATCCGTTTCCACATAATCAGCACATGGCATCGAACTCCTTGAATGATGTAAATGTGGCTAGTGGTAGTCAAAACCCACCGACGTAAGACGATGACCATCTATGAATCAATATGCTTAAGTCTGAGGCTAATGTAGCCACATGGTCTCGCGATTATAGTTATTCATAGACTATACCTGTTCTAGAGTCTCCCCCTCCTCTGGAGACACCTTTATAGATAAAAAAACAATAGCCCCTACCTCATATTCCAAAAGGAGTACTCAAGCGCTCTAACCAAAATCCTAATGCTAGATCCACCCATAATTACTCTATTGTCGAGGATCTGGGTCAAACCCCTTGTGCGATGTCATCTCTGGAGGTACTCCAGATGTGTCCTTCACAGAGGAATGCCTTGTTATCTGCTTAATGAGCTCTAGATCCTAGTGGCTCTAAAGTTATCAGGTTTGACATCACGGATGTGAATCCTCACTTGCCTTACCATGTGGCATTCCAAATCCATGTGGGTTACACAAAGTATACCATCAAATGTATTGTTGTTGATGAAGGCGCTGCAACATGCATGATGTCCCTGGTCTATTGGAAATCCCTCGGATCTCCAACCCTTTTTCAATCTCTGATCATGTTAACTACTTTTGATGGTCATTCTTTCTAGCCTCACAGTATTATTCCTTCCTTCTCAGTCTAGTTAGGTGGGAAGAAGGTGGAGGTGGATGTCAAGGTGGTTGATGCGCCCCTCGACTATAAATTGTTACTAGAACATAATTGGACTTATTCTATGACTGCAATCGTATCGTCCATCTTCCGTACTCTTTGCTTTCCTTACGATGGGAATATCATGATAATCAACCAATTTTCCTTTGCGTATGCTATCCCCCAATGCATTGGTTGGACCGTTGATCCTCGTGATCGACAATTCTCATTCGGCAACTAAAAATATTTTTGTCAGAATGTATTCATTCCCTATGGGTACCTTCGACTTCATGGCACCAATTCATCATATTTACGCCATGTCTAGTAGGTCTGCTTCGTCAATGAGGTCCCTTCCTTTCCGCACTTCGTATTTTAACGATCCTTGGGCCCTACCTTCCTCAACTACGTCTTGTGAAGGTCAGTCACATATTGGAATGGCTATGCCACTATCGATAGAGGAGATAGCGTATCAGGTTGTTCTTAACTCTTCTGCTGATCTGAATCCTGTTACCTCATAGAAGGATGAGGAGGATCCTGTTCTCGAGACCGTATGGGCCACTTCATCATCTTTCTCATGTGAATGACTCGATGATACTTTACCCTTGGATGAAGCAATCATAGAGGCCATGAATGGTTTTGACAGGCCATGAGATGATATGCACCATCGCTCTTATTTTCTCCCAGATCTTGTTAGAATCGAACAATATGATTTTAGATCTACCTTGAGTGAGGTAGTTGGTCATGCCGTAGTTCCACTTGATACACATGACATTTATGCCTAAGGAAACATGGCGAGTATCTCTACTACCATCATGATCGATATCTCTCGTATTCCTCGCAAGATTGAAAATGTATACATTGGTGCAGATTGTTCACCAGAAGAAATTCTGATCTACATCAAGCTCTTCAAAGAATTTCACAATGTATTCACTTGTTCATATGACGAGATGCCAGGAATTAACCCTCTAATTTCCAAACATGAGATTAAAACCTACTTGGAAGCTAAACTTATTCGGAAATGACTCATATCTGTCAATCCTAGGGAGGCCCCTGCTATTGAGGCAAAGGTAGAAAAATGACTTAACGCTCGATTTATATACCCGGTTCCCTTGTCTGAATGGGTATCCAATCTCATTCCAGGGAATAAAAAGAAAGGAACCATCCGTGTATCCATGGATTTTCATGAACTGAATAAGGATTGTCCCAAGGACAACTTCTTGACACCCTTCATTGATCATATTCTCGTTGAATGTGCGAGAAGCAAATTTTTTTCTTTTATGGACGGATTTTCAGGGTATAACCAAATTTAGATTAAGACAGAGGACCAACATAAGATGACATTTATTTGTCCTTGGGGTACATTCGCGTACAGGAAGATGCCTTTCGGCCTTAATAATTCTAGAGAAACATTCCAATGAGCTATGACCTTAACATTTCATGATCTCAAGCATATAGTCAAATCCTATCTCAATGATATCGCTGCTTACTCCTGTAAGAGAGTGGATCACCCTTCTCATCTTGCCATGTTGCCATTACTGCATCCGGTTGAACCCTCATTAATGCATCTTTTGTATTATGTTAGGTCGAATTCTAGTATTCTTAGTCTCTGATACTGAGATCATGGTGGATCCGTTAATTGTTGAGGCAATACTTCGGTTTCCTCCCCCGTGCACTATTTATCAACTTCAAGGTTTACAGGAGAAATTTAACTTTTTACAACGGTTTATAGTGAATTATGCCAATATTACTAAGGGTTTCATGCATCTCTTAAATAAGGAAACTCCTTTTATCTGGGATGAGAAAGCCCAGGAATCCTTCGATGCTTTGAAGAACTCCTTGGTATTGACGCCTCTGCTGAAGTCTCCTGACTAGAATAAAGATTACTTTCTTTACATCGCCACGTCCGAAGAGACAATTGGTATGGTGTTGGTTCAAGAGAATGACGAGCTCCGTGAGCACGTCATTTAATATCTTAGTCGAAACTTAGTCAGCCCTGAACTCAAATATTCTCATGTTGAAAAGATAGCATTGGCTGTCATTCACGCAATTCAACGATTATAACACTATATATTGCTTTGAAAAACTACTGTGGTTTTAGATGTCAATCAGTTTCAATACATCCTTACTAGGTGTATCTTAGGGGGAAACTACAATAAATGGATTGTCATTTTACAAGAATTGATCTCGATTTCACTTCTGCGAAATCCAAGAAATCGCTAGTTTTTGTAGAGTTAATATCCAACTTCCCTTGGTTAGATGAGGATGTTATTCGTGTTGTTTCATTTGCGGATGAACACATTTTCCTTGTCTCATCGTCAGACCCCTGGTATGGAGATATTGTTGTCTATCTTCAAACCTTGAAGTTCCCTTAGCATCTCTCGAGAGATGACCGACAATGTATATGATACCAAGATAAGAACTACCTTATCATCAGTGACACTTTGTATCTCCAAGGAGTAGACAGTATATTGCATCGTTTCTTGAATCACGAAGAAGCTGAGTCTATTCTAAATGATTTCCAAAGTAGTTTTTGTGGTGATCATCTATTTGGGCTTGCGACATCCCAACAAATTTTTTGAGTCGGTTATTTTTGGCAGTCTGCTTTTAAAGATTGTGTCGAAGCGGTTAAGAAGTGTCACCCCTGCCAAGTGTTCACTTGGAATATGCGGTCGTATCCATCCCCTCTCCATCCAGTCGTTATCATCGGTCCCTTCACCAAGTGGGGGGTGGATTTTTTGGATTGCAACCCAACTACGACTGGGGGGAATCAACACATTATCATGGTAGTAGACGAATTTAATAAGTGGGTTAAGGCCATGACTATAGTTAAATCCGATGGTAATACTACTACTTTCTTCGTGTTCAATAAAATAATTAACAGGTTCATAATCCCGAGTGAGATTGCCATTGATCATGTTAGTCACTTTCAGAACTAAATGATGAAAGAATTATCATTGAAATTGGGGTTTAAACATGGTCATTCTTCCCATTACTACCCCCAGGAAAATGGACAAGTAGAGGCCGTGAACAAGTCTCTCAAAAACATTTTGTAGAAAACTATCAGCCAGAGAAAATATGACTGGCATATCATACTTTATCCAACACTTTGGGCATACTAAACCTCGGTTAAGACTTCCACCAATTTTTCTCCTTTCCAGTTAGTGCATGGTGTGGAGTTGATCCTACCTATTGAATGTGAAATCCCTTCTCTTAGATTGGAAATTTCGCTCCTACCTGACACTTCTGATCTCGAATAATGCCTTGTACACTTAGAGAGTCTAGACGAGCAGCGCCGAGACGTCTCCACAGATATCAAAGATAATAAACGATGTGTCAAGGTCCAATATGATAAGTTTGTCTGTTCTCAGTAGTACGCTAAGGGTGACTTGGTCTTTCTGTATGACCAATCCAAAGAGCCTTTGGGGGCAGGAAAGTTCAAAACCAGGTGGCACGGTCCCTATATCATGCAGCTGGTCTTAGAAAAAGGATCCTATGAATTAGAATATTATGAAGGGAATATGTTGGCTGAGCCTAGGAATGGGATCTACTTGAAAATATATTACGCTTGAGCCCCAATATTGAGTGTAAATCTTTGTATACTAATGTATTTTAGTGTATATATATTTTCCCCTTTTTTCATCTTCAACTTGATTATCGAGTTTTCCCTTGGTTGGTAGATGTCAACGGAGTCTTCGGTGTACTTAGGATTTGCAGACGAGGCTAGTCATCATACACAGAGCTTGGATTCTATCGCTTGGGTTGTTTACTCACTCGAGGGTCTACTGGTGTCTTCAGGTGGCGTTTTCCTAGGGCCATCAACGAATAATGTGGCCAAATAGAGTGTCGTTATAGAACTTTTGCGCAATGCCATTTCTCATGGTATTAACTCTTTATAAGTTCTTCTGGACTCCCAGTTAGTAGTATGTTAGTTGAACAACAATTACCGTGTGAGAGACCCTACTCTACTCCGATGATTATTACGGGTACGACTTTTGGAACAACATTTTGATTTTATTACTTATTATCACATACCTAGAATTTCTAATTATGTATCTGATGCATATGCTAATTTTGTTTTAGAGTGGCATTTGCCACATAACTAAAGCAAAGAAAACACTTTGATCAATGTACAATCTGTAATATAAGTAAAGTCGAAGATCAATTTTTTTATATATATTTCATCTCTCCAAAAAATATGGTGTTATAGTACAAAATTGAGGCTCACACACTCAAAATACATATACAAAAGATCATACAATAATCACGACATCTATGCCTGTGGCACTATATGTGTTTCATGATAGCATACTATGGCGTTTTCAAGATGGAAAAAGAGTCGTACCAAAGCACGGGGCACACCTACCACTTGTCGTTGTATCACCTACACCAGATCCTCTACCTGAACCATGGGAATCATTTGCATCAAATGAGACAAGTTTCCCTACACATTTTGAAGCACTCTATCAGCGTCCCTTCCCACTGGCTCATCCCCCCGATGCCTCCACCAGTGTAGTGGAAGTCCATTCGACTGACATGGACCCACATCTACATCACATACATGTTTAGTTAGTACTTGACATCATCCAAAAATATTTTTGTTTTCTTATACAAAAATACAAAAAAAATAAAATATTCAAAAACTTTTTCATACCTATGTCTCCGTAGGAATAACTTGGTGGTAATGGCATGTCTTGATCTCCTCTGAAGTCAATCCTTGCATAAGGGTAGTCCCCTAGAGCCATCACCTACCGACTCCACCACCATAAAAACTCCTCATTGTAGGGTGTTGGCACCCTACCACCTCCCTACTGCCTCATCGCCTCGGTCCACCATGCCATGGATGGATTGTGAGGTCCATGCAGAAAAATCTCAACTCTAGGTCCCAAGCCTGGAACCTTCTTGAAGAAAAAACTACACAAGAGAGACGTGAACCCAAAGTTCCTCTTTCTACCTAGTTTGCAGTCTCTTACCTGGCTCTTCATGTTGGCCATCATTGAGGTACACCAGTTATAAACTGTGGGTCACAAGAAATCCACTGAATAGACCATAAGTGGACTCGATGCCTAGTGCAAATAGGTTGACCCTATGATCTATGTCAACACTAGGACAAGAATCTTGAGACTTAGATTGTTGATCACTCTGATAGGGAGTTGGCTCCCTACCTTCTCGGTCCTTGCAATGAAATGGGTGGATATGTATTCATATATGTTCATTCCACTCCCATCTCCATGGGCTTTGAGGTTGAACACCTCACCCTGATGCGACAATCCTTTCAAGAAGTATATGTACTCAAATTCAATCCTCAATGGTTGTCCATCAAGGTTGAAGGTCTCTGTATCTGGATCCCAGTAGTTCACTAGCATCTGGAGCAGTCTCACTTGAACCCTCATACCTTTGAGAGCCCAAACATTATATAGCCCACATATTTTTAAGGCCATCTGGGCCCCTGGATCTCTCTCCACTGCAACATCCACCTCTTCATGCTGTCTTTCTCTCCACTCTAGAACCATCGTGTAAGATTTAAACCCCTTTTTGATTTAGTAACATTTTAAAAACTATATCCATGGACTTGTACGCGAGCTATTGTTTACATAGTCACATATAGGGTTTCTTATACACTGGTTGTTTTGAAAACACTCACGTATAGGGTTGTGTATACGCGACCCAATGATCTATAGCCCACGTATACCCTAGTTTTTAAGTTTCACCTTAAAATGCTAAAAAAATGAGACATAATTGAAAATTTTAATCCACTAGAAATAAAGAGAGGAGCAAGATGAATTACTTGGTCCATACGGTTGTTGATTCTGTCACTCGTAGCTCCCACTATCAACAATTGAAATTCGGGGGCAATTTGGTTCAAACTGCACTATTTGGGTGAAAAATACAAATGGTATAGTAAAATTGGTTTTTTTACTATTTATAGAAAAAAATTACCCACTTTGCATAGTTTTTACCAAATATTTTGGCCTAATGTACTAATATGGCAGTGGATGGAGTTGGTTTTGGTGGTTTTCTCCAAGGAATCTTGCGGTTTTTAGTACCATGTCACCCATTCATAACTTTGGACAGGTATTTTCGTAAACCAGCATATAGGATAAGTCATCAATCCATTATGCACATTTTCATCATCCTATCACTACAACTCATATGCTTGAGATACAAACCCATTTGGTAGCGACACATAACCTTCTTTCTGCAGCTAGAAGTGTCGTTATTGAATCATAGAGACTTACCAAACATGGGTGCCCTAGTTAGATCCTCTGCACCATTCACTGCCCATGTAGAGATTTTTTGTCTGTAGGACTATGAGTCCCTTATGGATAATACATGATCTTACATTTGAACCTCATTTCTTACTCATAAGCATATTGACCTATACCTAGAGAGACTCCCAACGAGTCTGGTTTAATCTCTTTTTCGACTCTCTCAAAAAGTGAAAAGATTATCGAGTGAACTTGTTTCTTTCACACTCATAAATTGGATTTGAAATGATGTCTATTTGGTGTAAGTTTACCCCTTTTTCAAACCAAGTAGACTAAATTCATGAAAATGACTTTTTTTGCATTAAGTTGTAATTACATCTCATTCTCTTTCTTGCAGTATTGAGCATATTGTTGGTTCTTTCTTTCGTATTATAGTCCTATCACCTTAGCAGTTTGCATTATCAACCAAGCAAAGCCTTGTTTATATCCTTTGCAGCTTGACACCCTATACCCAATAGGAAACATTCCCCCAAGTTTCCATATCCTGCATGCACCTCCTTGCATTGAGCATAGGTATGTTCCACTACTAGAACTAGTTTCTTACTTGCAACACTCGTTTCCTCCTCTGTATCATAAAATTCATTTGACTATGAAAAAATAAAAAAATACGGGCAGGAGAATAATATTATATTATATTGGCAGCATCTGGTGAGGAGGGAATATGTTAACTATTATATATTGGCGGCAATCTACATGTCTCCTTTGAACACAACACAAACTTTTGGTCCACTTTTCATCAAAATTTTGGGTTTAGCATGACCTTAGGAATGTCGTTACTTATAGTTTACTCCCATGACTAGTTACTCTTTCGGTCCCTATGGAGAGTTTGATTGAGTGGATCCTCCGCATCACAAAGTTTCATCATTATTGGATTCTATGATGTTTGAGTCTTCCATATGTCTCATGCTCTTGTTCCCAAAGGATGTATATCAGCTTTTTATTACATTCCTCCAAAACTCTTGACTTTTGCATCAACCGGACATACCCTCGGTATGTCTGGGGGATTTATGAATTTTTAGTCTTATCGTGCACCTTGGTCCTACTTCCATCATTGGTAGGTAACATTGAAACCCAATGGTCGACATTTCATCATTGGTCTTGGCCGGGGGTTTCCTTTGTGTTCGATGTAAAGAAATCTATTCACACATTGGGATTCATGTAGTGTCTTGGATTCCATTATCCTTATTGATGGTTTCCTGCTTTAATAGAATTTTCCTTATTGGATTCTATTCAAGGGTCTTTTTCGTGTACCACTTGCATCGCTTGGAAGCACAAAATAAATAAAGGGTCATTGGTTCATGAACATGTTCTTGTCTAAATCTAATTTCCTCCAAATCCTTAAGATGTTGCTTTACACCTCGTGTTGAATGATGATAGATACCTCAATGCTCTCCTTTCATCGGGTCTCCCTCCATCGACTTATTATCTATTACGGAAGCGAGACCTAGATTTTTATGAGTACCTGAGGCTTGCAATCATTAGTGAGTTCTCGCCATGGCTGAATACATCAATGTCTCACAGTCAAGGTTCTTCCAAGTGTTCAACCTCAACACCTTTATTCACACTTGTAGAATGTACTCGTGCCTTGATACCCTCTTGTTGGCGTCGAAAGTCACTCCAGGATTGCAGCGGGGGCGAGCAAACACCATCAGTTAATATCCCACGATTGTTTATAAAATGGATGATCAAATGGAGTCAAACTTAGGACAACATCATTTCAATTCTGAAAATAGGCCGAGGCATGCATGGGCAAGTGAGTCTTAGATAAACTTCAAACATTGAGTTGCAATAAAGGGTGTGAGCAAGAGGAAGACTTGTATAAGAAGAGTGTAGGGGTCTATTATAAACATCGGGTTCCTAACGGTTTGTGAGAAGCGTCAGGCAAGATCTTCTTACATTCAAATCACCGAAGACGGAAAACATTAATGCAACAACAAATCCTTTATCATAACATAGCGCAACAGTTATGAATCATTCGATCATGAACTCTACAGCATGAGACGAAAACAAAGGTGAAGTAGGAAAACTATTTGTCATAAAACAAAAAATCCCAGATACAGATGCACAAACAGGAAACTAGAATGATGCTAAAACATTCTGATCGGAGACTCCGGCTCTGCAATACGATAGATACAAAATGCGGCCAAAATCTACTATCCTCTCCTAAAAGAAACAACAACAACAACAAAATCAGAGAGGATGTTAAAAACTTTGTGTCTGCATGGCTTCGACAATCTGCACCTGCAATCTCGGGTGATCGTGCACCTATAAGCTGACCTAGTGGACTTGAGTAGTTCCATTGGAGTGAGATGGCGTGCTCTTAATTCATCGTAGAAGTTTCCCATTATGGTGGAGATGATGTCTAACCACCACCAACTGTAATAAGCCTTCATTGGGATTGAGGATGACCTGGCCGACTTGGCACCTTTGGGACGTGGAAGACCCTTCGCATTGCCACCTAGATGAGCTGAACGGCCTAATGAATATGCGTGGTGGCCAGGGTGAAGGGTGGGGCACAGAATGGGAGTAGTGGTGCCAAAACCATGGGGGTGAATTAAGAAGCAATGAGGTGTGAGAGAGGCGGCAGGGGAGGACACATGGTAGAAGGAAATAAGCAGAGGGAGTGGGACACATGGCCAGTGGTGAGTGGATGATGAGATGGTGGGAGGGACCACATGGACCAGAAGAGAGGACCAACTATGGACAGAAGTTGGGGGATGAGGAAGAGCTAAAGAGAGCGATCCTCATCTTACGGTCAAGAGGATAAAAATGGCAAAGAGGATGTCCACAAAGTTGACACGACGGGGAAAAGGGCCCATCGATTAAAACCGCGAGAGAGGAGGAGAGTCTGGGTGATAGCTTCGCCACTTAGTTGATCGGGCACTCCTAATGTGATCGTCGAGGAGAGGCAGCGTCCACGGTCCGGACCCCATCCGCCTGTTTAAAAGGTAGAAGAGGCGAGAAGTCGGAATTGCATATCTGTAGATTGTCCAGAACTCGTCATGACCGTTGAAGATGCGCCCACCGGAACCCCCTTACGCTTAAAGGTACTTAGAAAAGCTGATGGGGCTCCCATCCTATGTACACAGACAATCGAGCGAATCTCTACCCGTCCAAATTTGCTTGCTTCTTAATCACAAGCGCACTTGCACCGCAAACTTATAGTAAATGGGTTTTTCAACCATTCCTTCGCATTCTAACCCCATTACCAGAAATGTCACTAACATTAGGATCCATGGTGGATAGATTCATCCCTCTGATGCTCTAAGAACTCATTACAACCCGGTGCCGCTAGCTACATTGGGCTATGGAGTAGGAGCTCAAACATCCGTAGCGAAAATACAGTGAAAAATAAAAACAAAACAAACTAAGCGTTCATGCTTACAGGAGCTTATTTATATACAATTCTAAACTAATAAAACAATTTACATGGGGCTAGGTGAAATAAAAACTTCCACCATAGCCATTCAAAAAACTTCCTGGATAGAAGCTCCCTCCTTCTATCAATGATCATCAACCCGGATGGTGTAACTGTGATAGCAGAACGGTTACACTTTTCAAATCCTCCTTAAAGGCTGGAGTTGAGATGAAATATGGAGGCGACTCCAAGGCATGGGGAAATGCCACTCCATGTATTTGCTAACGGGGTCATAGAATGAGTGGTAAATTCCAGAAAATGGGCAACAAACAACCTCCTCTGCTACCACGGTGACTTCTGTGGCTAAATATCTCACGATAAGCCTGCAGGGTTGATGGTGGAAAAATGGCGTAGGCTCCCTGCTCACCGAGGCGGTGATTGCTTGGTGGTAATGCAGACTGAGGAAATGTTCTGCTCCTACAGTTCGGTCTCCCAGTCGGTCATTATTCTCATCATAAATAGGGACAATGGGGTGGTTTTGTTTGCTGAATGGATCTTTAGTATCTCTATAGTGATCAAAAAGTAGGATAACTTTCTACTCATCATCACTATAATATATATCAAAAGGGGTTGTCCTTCATTGATGATCCTCCTCCAGAACATTGATCCCGTAAAAAATTTCGTTTTAGGGATAGTGGGACCCTGGCTACTCTGCGTAATCTTTTCTCTTTAATCCCGTAAACGCATATCATGTGAGAAACGCCTAGAGAGGAAACCACTTCCACAATAATTTCTTCTTTAAAATGGGAAGGCCTCCATCCTCAGAAGCAGGGCTTCTAGGAATATCTGCTTCAACCCAATACTCGGTGAGCCATCTACCATGGACCACACATGCTCTACCAACTCATAATCTCCACAAGAGGTGTTTTGATCTTCATGAAGATCTAAAACAACAGATGCATCTGATATGATGTCGAGATGCCTTCGTTCTGGGGCTAACACAATTAATATTGTCCAACACCTCTATATTTTCACAAAAGATGCTTTCTTCCACAGTAAGAGATTCATCATGGACATGGTCTTCGGAGATATTATGAGGCTCTGAAGTGAAAAAAACTCCCTCACAACAGTTTTCAAACAAACCATCCCGATTTGGATAGTAGTCTTTACAAAATGAATTGAAAAGTATGAAAGCACGGTAAAGAGTGAATGCTTGCAGTGGGAAGAGGCCGACACCATTCAAGAGTAACTCCCTTCAATGAATGCACGAAGAGCTTAATATGGACATCCTCATGCGTGATATTGTGTCGGTGAATAGATTCATGGAAGTCCAATAAATGCTCGACTGGTTCCTCCCAACTTGTTGCCTGAAATTCAGGGAGGAAATCTTCCCATTGGTCTCTATCCAATGAATACCTGAAGAGCTTAATATGGACATCCTCATGCGTGATATTGTGTCGGTGGATAGCCTCATGGAAGTCCAGTAAATGCTCAGCTGGTTCCTCCCAACTTGTTGCATGAAATCCAGGGAGGAAATCTTCCCATTGGTCTCTATCAGGAAGTGCATTAGGAAAACCAACTATCTGAGAAAAGTCACAGAAAGCAAACCTTTGAGCCATAATTTTCTCCATATTGAACCAGTGGAGTCGCCAATTGATCCTCGAATCATGGATTTGCCAGGTGAAAGATGCGCAGCTTCAAGTGTGTTTGGTCCTTGTTCACCATCAAAGGCCAGATCTTAACATTGTCGTTACCCCAGGAAGCTTCTCAGGCTGAGAAGGCAACTGCTGAAACCTTCTCGAGAAATCTCCTTAGGGTCATCTTTCATATGTGCTAACAGTAGCCACAGCTGAAACAATGATGTGGAAACCTTGGAGTCACCACAGTGGAGTTGCCAGGTGCACAATAGCAATCTTGAAGGGCTCTGATGTCTAATGCACCTTCAGAATCAGAAGGTCAATGTCGTTCTGCCTAGGGAAAATCTTCAACTTTGTCCTCGGCAACAACGCTAGAAATGTTAGTGTCGGAAGTCACTCCTGGATTGCAGTAGGAGTAGAGCCCGACACCCATCAGTTTAATGTCATGATTTGTTTATAAAATGGATGATCAAATGGCGGCAAACTCAGGACAACATCATTTCAATTATGAAAATAGGCCAGGCATGCATGGGCAAGTGAGGTCTTAGATAAACTTCAAACAATGAGTTGTAATAAGGGTGAGTAGGGGGAAGACTTGTATAAGAAGAGTGCAGGGGTCTGTTATAAACATCAGGTTCCTAACAGACTGTGAGAAGAAACGTCCAAAGGCAAGATCTTCTTAAATTCAAACGCAGAAGACCAAAGAAAATAGTAATGAAACAACAAATCCTTTATCATAACATAACTGCAACAATTCATGTGAATCATTCGATCATGAACTCTCTGGCATGAGACGAAAACAAAGGTGAAGTAGGAAAACTGTTTGTCATAAAACAAGAAATCTCAGATACAGATGCACAACCAGGGAACTAGAATGGTTGTTAAAACATTACAGTCGGGAGCTCCGCTCTACCATCGATAGATACAAAAAATGGCCAAAATGCCTACATATACTCAAAATAACAACAACAACAAAATCGAGACGTTGCATTAAAAACTTTGTGTCTGCATGGATTCTGACAATCTGCACCTGTAGTCTCTGGGTGATCGTGCATCTATGGTAGACGCAATCAGACTTCTGACAGTTTCGCAGGTGAATCGACGTGCTCTTAATTCATTGCCGAACTTTCCCATTATGGTGGAGATGATGTCTAACCACCACCAACTACCTTAATAACTGCTTCATTGGGATTGAGGATGACCCGACTAACTTGGCACCTTTGGGACGTGGAAGACCCCTCGTGCTACCACCTGGATTAACTGAACGACCTGATGAATATGCGTGGAGGCCAGTGCGAAGGGTGGGGTGCAGAATGGGAGTGGTGGCACCAAAATCGTGGGGGTGAATTAAGAAGCAATGAGGTGTGAGAGAGGCGGTAGGGGAGGACACATGGCAGAAGGCAATAAGCGGAGGGAGCAGAACACATGGCAGGTGGTGAGTGGATGATGAGATGGGGGAGGGACCATATGGACTGCAAGAGAGGAGATGGACAAAATTCGGGGGATGAGGAAGAGCTAAAGGGAGTGATCCTCATCTTACGGTCAGGAGGAGAACAGATGGAAAGGGGGAGGATGGTCCACAAGCTGACACGACGGGAAAGGGCCCACGCTGATTAAACGCAGAGAGGAGGGAGAGGTCTGGATCGCCTGCGTGCCGTTGATCCGGGCACTCTAATCGCAGCTGTCG
>SNQJ01S0221636.1:0-15024 GCA_010110895.2 Picea sitchensis
CAATATCTCAGGGCACTAACTAAGGAGGATAGACCGTACCCTTAGCCGTACTACCCGACTACCCAGGTACTAGAGAGTATCTTCCCGAGTTTTGTTCTCGGCGAAACTATAATAGTTAGGCGGCCGATCGGTTTATCTAAAGAGGGCTTTAGTTAATCTAGGCCAATCCATACACAGGTGTTGTTTGATGTGCTACCACTCGAAGGGGTACCAACATGGGTTACAAGGGTGGCCAACAGATGTGCGCTTAAGTACCACTTGTATTTCCTACGTGTATGAATCCCTCAACAACAGGTTTATGCACGTAATGATAGATCTTTGTGGCTTAAAGATGCCGGAATATGTATCTACCCTGAAAAAAAAATTTAACCCACACTTTCTGCCGAGGAAAGTGCTCTGAAACCACTTGTAATATACCAGATATAAAAAGTATGCATAACAGAAATAAAATGCTAGAAATGGCAGAATAACAACAATATAACCATAACAATCACCACAATAGCACTGAAATGATATAAGAACAACAACAGAAATAGCACTTTGATTCTGAAAGAAATGTTCACAGGCCTGTTCGAGGGGGCAACCTCCAATTGAGTAGTGCTCTATTACAATATTATCCAAGCTAGGGTTCTCATACCCTCAACTCCTATTTATATTAAATATGTCTATTAAAAGAAGCATCTAGAGGAATATCCTTCTAGAAGTGGAAGCTTCTATTAGGTCTTCTTACATCCACCTTATTCTATTTTATTGAAAGGCCTTATTAATATTGACCTTTATTACATCTGAATATATTGTTCTACCTATGTGTGAGTTAGGACCCTAACATTCTACATGGTAAAGGACACCACACATGCCAAGCAAGAAGGGTTAAGCCAATTGGAATTCTGATTCTAGACTGGTTGTTTTCGCAAGCACGACCCAAAACGTTTAGTCCTAAAGCAGGCATCACAAGTATTGTCATGTTGGCCATACGCTCATGATAGGTTTGAGGATGAAATCTTCATTGAAAATGCTCAATACTGGGAGGAGGTGGTGGCAAGGATGGATGACCCCAAGGAAACCAGATTCAAGGCTATGAGTTGGAATGAGAAAGTAACAGTCCTAGAACAAACAATTCAGAAGACCATCAGGACAAGAGAAGAAATGAAATCAGTCGGAGCGGTGGGATCACCCGAGGAAGCCATCAAAATAGCAGAGGTTTCCCAGGAAACCCTGGTATAGAACAGGAATTTCCCCGAGGTTCAGGACATGTGAGAGAGGGGGGAACTTATGTATCAACATGCCTTGCAGATGATGGGTCTGATGCAGGATATCTTGAACCCCATAAGGTTGACAAGGTTTCTGATCGATAGCCCATAAGAGAGCCCGACGGGGTTAAGAGACACTAATTTCGTAAACCCAGGTAACATCAACGGGTTAGATGACTCAGGATCCACAATTCCACTAGCGAGGTCGACGATAGGCATGATGACTCAACCAGAGGTAGGTCGGGTAACAGTTGAAACAAGCATGCCTAACCCTCTGACCGAGTTTATAAATATATGTAGTGATGAAGAAATCCCCAAGGCATCTCGCGGGACTCCTGTCTATGTCCAAGAGGAAAAGGAACCTGAGAAGACTTATTCTCCTAATCCTGAGGTCCAGACCCAGAAAATACCACAAAAGGAAAAATAAGCCGAAAAGTTTCTCGACACAATGAACCCTGAAGCGCTGGAGACCCGAGCCGACAATCCGAAGGGTAAGTCAGAATCGGACGAGCCAAAAGGATGATCACCACAAAAGGAAGTCGGTGATTCGACTATTGACGAGCAAGTAAATATCGAGTCTTTTTTCGACACATATATCCCGCTCGATATTCAAATTCCTAACAAGCGATAGGAAGAGGCCGGGCCTTCGAAGCACAGCAAGGAGGTTCAAGAACCTGACCTAGAACAGATATATACCACCGGGAATCTGGTAAACACACTCACATGGGGTGATCAGTAGATTCTGGAGCCTATAGATGAGGTAGTCAATATTTATGCAATCTATTACGACCTAAAGAGGAAATCCATAGTCCAACGAACCACTAAGAAAAGGAGGATCACGTTGGATCACTCCATCCTCATCACTACAAAGGAGAATTTGATAAACACTGAAAATTCAAGAACATTTGATCTCATCAACGTGGGGAAGGCACTCTCAGATGCCACCCTAGATAAGGCCAAACAGATGAAAAGGAGTTAGTCGTCGCCCTGAAAGATCTAGAACATTTGCGTCATCTGGATAAATACTATAAGGGCACCACTCAGACCACGGTTTATCTGAGAAGCGAGTTCAAAGCGGCTTACAATAGGTTCACACAGGAGCGGCACCTGTTCACTACGAATATAGTTGAGCTCTAGGAAGACACTCTCATGGCACTCACAACATGAAAGGATATGGAGCGATGGCATGAAAGGGTGCAACAAGCTGTAGAAAGACTCGAATACATTGATGCAGTCTAATAGGGCCGAGATAAAGAAGAACACGACATCCAGATGTTGGGAAAAAATGGTCTTGATCATATGAAGAGATCAATCGAGTATTGGGCTAAGATGTCTCAGGAACCACATAGAGAAATTCAAAAGAAATGGGAAAAATGTGAGAAACACTGGGGTAAAATTAACAAAGCAATGAAGGATATAGGACTCCCCGAGTTTAGCGACCCCGACAAATTCATCGACTTAAGTGACATAGTCGGATCACATGCCAAGAAGGATTCACTATGGGCCGAAGAGCTAGCCATGGTGACCGATACGTTGCCAAGACAAGTGCAAAGATTTATGGAACATTTGATGAAGGCTCAAATAGTGCTACAATAGTTAAACACCAGTCTAGTGAAGTATTGAGAGCATGCGGTAGAGATTAGAGGATTCTACGTGGATCCGTTGGAGCAGCATAGGTTTCAATGGGCCCAAACTTGCGAGGATATCTTTATCAATTGGTTAGAGTATGAGGAAAGTCACCCTTTCAAATGATATCTCGAGTTGACTGTTAAAAAAACTGTTAGAAGAGGACACCACATGGTGAATTTTGTTTTGTTCAAACTACACTTAGATGTTATTTTTAGTTGGATTTTATGTTATAAATAAGAACATCGACCAATTCACCAGGGTCAATGGTTGTTGCAAGAATTTTTTCTTTATGGTTGTTAATAATTATTTTGAAACTCCCTTTGAATTGAGAAGTCCTTCTAGACCAAAGAAAAGTTATTTTCATCAACTGCATGTTTGATTGGACGTGGAGAAGAACTATTTCCTATCCTATTTCATGAATGATGTTGTAATGAGTAAGAGAAATTCATTCTATTGTCAAGTTATCTAGTGCAATGTTTTGTTGTTCTTTTCTTTAATGATGAAGATGAATCATTGTGTTATTATGTGATCAATGATTAAGGTAGATGGATTATTTTGCTTGCCATTTTCTTATTGCATATGTGTTTTCTTTCTGGTAATTAGTATCTCAAAAAGTAATTGGATGCTCACATGGTTAATGTATTAGTACTAGGCTTGTGGTGTAAAATTGTTGTCTGCATGCTTGAGCAACGAGTTATCCCAAGTTCAGCCTCTTCCCCTTAGTTAAGATTAATTCTATTTTTGTTGCCAAGTTGTTTTATATCGGCTTACATCTCATTTAGGTCCCACCCAAGAGAAAATACAAAAAAGAGACAGTCCAAACTGAAGGAAGAGCCTTCACAAGAAAACGTAAAGCCCATCGATAATTTTTTCTGGATCACAAGATATGGAGAACCATTCCACTATTAAACATTGCAGAGTCTAATTGGGCCTCAGTGGTGGGTTTGGTTCCTATTGTTGAATCAAGGGATTTAAGACCCATCAACATAATTGGTGCTAGAAGGAGGGCCTGAGAATGAATGATTGGATATATATTCTACAAAGTATTTCAAACAGCCTATAGATTCGAAACAACCCACATGCATGGCTAGTCATTCCCAAGACAACTCACACACGCTTAGTACAACGAGTAACTCACCCCAGCCCGAGGAATAACCTTTTCACCCTGAAATACAGTATGCTCTTCCTCACGAGGAGGTAAATCAATTCAAAATAATCACAAGAGACTACGCCTGATAGATCGGTGCATTGTCCTTAGCTCCCATACTCCCTCGAAGAAAACAACAAAGCATAACAATGTTTAGTACTCCCGACGAGGTTTTCGTGCACTCGGTAGAAGACTTAATTGATTTTGCAAGTACCGAAATCCAGGATCCTCTTGATTTGATACCTGAAATGCTAGTCGGCAACGTCTCTGAACCAGACAATTTTTCAGAAGAGGAGGAGTTTAACTCAGAGTCTGAAGATATGGAAGGCAACAATGACCATAATGATGAAAGGGGGAACCCACCTCTGAATAGTCAACCATGGTTGTCCAGAGACGCTTTGGCCCTCCCGGGACCAGTTCATAACCTTCCTCGACATCCAGAGAAGTTGCTTCCTAAGTTCGATCCTGAAACCTATGGATTGCCTGAAGATCATATCAAGAAATTTATACTAGCGATCAGGCTTATGAGTGTCCAACATGAAGACGTAGTATGAAACCTTTTCCCCTATACGTTTGAAAATTCATCTTCCACGTGGTACTTCAATCTGTCGATAGGATCTATAACCAACTGGACGAAGTTCCAGAAATCTTTTCTAGACAAATTTGCCAAAGAAAATACTACGGGAGCTCTGATGGCCAAGTTGTTCTCCGCCACCATGAGTTCGAAATAAAGGGTCAAAGACTGCAATCAAATATTCACGACCATATTGAACAAGTTCCAACCCGAAGGTAAGCCAACTCAGGAATTACAAATCGAAGTTTATGCTAACTCTCTCCTAGCTTTTATTTCAAATTTCATGAAAAGGGATGTTAAACGAACCCTAGCTGAGAATTTTGAAGAAGCCAAAATGATAGAATTGCAGATGAAAGGGTGTAAATAAGGCCATGAATATTTAGTTAAGAAAGACGCTCAACCTCCTCCTAGGAGAGGACTCCTTTTGAATAGACCGTCAAGGAAACCAGCAGAACAATCTCCCAACAAGGGTAATGGAGACATAGAAGATCTACAACGCATGGTTAAGAAATTATCAAACGAGATCATAGACATGAAGAGAAACATAGGGGAAGGAAACCAAGGCCAAAGGCCCTATAAGCCTTTCTTTAAAAAGAGCCCGCCATTCAAGGCGATTGAACCTCCCCCAGCTAACTTAAATATCGATCTAGGGAATGTAGCATTTGATTCTTTATGCACGTATCACCAGGAAAAACACTCTAAAAGATAATTCCTTCAATGGGTGCATGCCATGAATTTCATGGCCAATCAGTTTCTAGATGAATTCTCCATGATCGAACAATAGAGCAGTTCAGTTATGAATATTGTTGACCAGGAAGAGATTGATCCACCACTAGATACAACCATGTTGATATGGGATCATGACCTGATCATGCCTTCCGATGACCTGTTTGAGTCTCAAGAACCACCCGTCAAGGTCTCGGTGGTGCAGACGCGCAGTAAAGGCCCACCTGTCTCAAAAGATTTCACTTCTACCCAAACTTCGAGAAATAAGAAAACTCTCGATCACTCAAAAACACCTTTTTCTCCCAGTTAAAAACCTCTAAGCATCCATACCCGAGAATTGCCCAAACTAGATTTCAACATAGTTGAAGATTTGAAGAAGTTAAGGGCTAACATATCAATCATGGACATATGCAGGATCCCTCAGCAGAAAGAATTCCTGCTACAATATTTGAACTTATTAGAAGACCCTATAACTGGAAATAGTTAGGAAATAAATCTAGCTTCCACAGACCCAGTAAATAAACCAACCGTGAATACTTGTTCAGAAGATAAGAAGGGGAATCCTTTTGTCCCACCTTTCCTCTTAACGTTCAAAGTTTTCAACAGGAACTTCCATAATGTTTTGGTAGATTCAGGAGCATCTTCCAACATTATGCCCTTGTCTATTTGTAAAAAATTAAATGTCATTCCTCTACAGAGAGATAAACATGTGATACAGCTAGACATGACCCAGGTCAAAGTCATGGGGGAACTTAGGGATATAATGATCAGAATAGCGACACATCCTAAATTTCTACAAGTGATTGACATCATCATGGTAGACATCCTAGAGCCCTATGGGTTATTACTAAGTCGAGATTGGTCTGAGAAGTTAAATGGGTACTTTAGCATAGACTGGGCACACCTTTGGCTACCATTGAAGGGATAAGAGAATATGATCAGAATCGATAGGGAGAGATATCTGAAACATATGGTCACTGATATAGAAACCCTAAATGAACCCTCATCCACAGATTTCCCCATGCTGGGCAATTATTCCTGTGATTCCCACTTCAGAAAATTTTCTCCTCTCTTATCTGATGTCCCCCTCACTAAAAAATCAGAAATGGTTTTTCAAGAGAAATCGTTGATACCGATAGAAGACACCCTCTTATGCCAAGACCTTGCATTAGAAAATATAGAACAAGATATATGAGAGATAGAAAGTAATAGGGAAGAAGAAAAGGGATATTGTTGTTCACAAATTTGGACCATATACTTTGATGGATCTAAATCGCAAGAGGGATCAGGGGCAGGGTGCATCCTCAGTGATCCAAAAGGTAAACATCATTTCATGTCCTGTAGACTAGAATTCGAATGCACCAATAACACCGTCAAGTATGAAGCTCTAGTACAAGGTTTAAAGAAAGCCATAGACTTGAACGCCAAAGAATTGAAAGTTTTCGGGGACTCAGAGATTATCATTAGAGAAGTAAGGAATAATGTACATTGCAATTCCCTGCACCTAAAAAATTATCATCAGGAAGTGCACAGGTTAATGGAGCATTTTGAGTCTTTCAATATTACCGCGATCCCCAGAGAAAAGAACATCCTTGTTGATTCCCTCGCCACAACTTCTTCAAGGTCGTCACCTCTGGAAGACTATGAAGCCTCCAGATTCACTGTGGAAATACTCTACAAACCATCGATGCCTAACAATATCTCTAATTGGAAAGTCTTTGAAGGAGATGAATAGATCATAAACTTCCTGACTAACGAAGACAATTTCAAATATTTAGCCATTGATGATGAGGTGTTCCAGGACCAAGCGACAAAAACTGATCCTTGAATAGGCCAGCCTATTGGCAGATCCAAATCTCACACCATCCCGAAGGGGATAGCTAATCTAGAAAATTTGTTTGACCTGAAAGAACGCTTTGGGGGGTCTAAGAACACAAAGACTAGTAGCTCTTGTCCCCTGCATTAAACTATAAATCTCAGAACCCTGGAAAATCCAAAGAATGTGAATCTTGACAAGACCATATATAAAGAGGAAATAAAGGATTATCTCAAACTGTTCAGACAATATCAATATGTCTTCACATGGTCCTATCGCGACCTGAAAACCTACGACATCCAGATCATTCAACACACTATACCGTTAAAACCTGAGGTGAAACCTTTCCAACAAAAGCTCTGAAATTATCACCCATCCTTGGAACCTCTCATGTATCAGGAATTAAAAAACTTTTATATGCCAAGATTATTTTCCAGGTCAGGCATTCCGCATAGGTAGCAAATCTGGTTCCTGTGAGGAAAAAGTCTGGATAAATTCTCTTATGCGTAGATTTTAGAAACCTCAATAGAGCTTCAAAAAAGGACAAATACCCAGTCCTGCCAATGGAGCAACTCTTGTAGACCGTGTTTGGATTGGATATTTTCTCTCTACTAGACTTCTTGGGTTACAACCAAGTCCAGGTTTCGGAGGAGGATAATTTAAAAACTACCTTCGTAACCAAGTGGGGAACCTTCTCTTATAAACGCATGCCTTTTGGGTTAATCAATGTAGGAGCGACCTTCCAAATGGCCATGGACGTATCATTTCGGGGACTAATCAACAAGTGTGTGGAAGTGTATATAGATGACGTAACTGTGTATTCAAAGAAAAGAGAAGAGCACATCCAACACTTAACCCAAATTTTCGAAAGGTGTAGGAGATACGGTATATCCTTAAATCCCAAGAAAACTATTTTTGGCGTCGAGGAAGGTAAGATGCTAGGCCACATTATATCTCAAGTAGGCATTCACATAGACCTAGAAAGGATTAAGGCCATAGCTCAGCTCCCGTTGCCTCACAACAAGAAATCTATGCAATCTTTTTTCGAGCAAATCAATTTCGTGAGGAAATTCACTCCCGATTTTGCGGAAACTATCAAACCATTACAAAATATTATTCACAAATATGTCAAATTTAAGTGGGATGATGAACAAAAGGATGATTTTAGCAATATTAAAACTTCTATATCTCGGGTCCCTGTGCTATGAAGTCCCGATTTCAATAGGGATTTATTCCTCTATACTTTTGCCTCCAACCAGTCGTTAGCTGCAGTATTGACTCATAAGGATGACGACAACAATGAGGCTACAGTGTCGTTCATGAGCACTAATCTCCAGGCAGCCAAACTTAACTATCCTATTGTTGATCAAGATGCCTATGTGGTATACAAGGCAGTAAAACACTTCAGGTATTACATCCTCAAGAACACACCAAAGTGATTGTGCCTCACCCTGTGGTCCGATCCTTGTTTACTCAGAAAGAGATGGGGGAAAGAAGAGGGAACTGGATGGCAGTGGTCCAAGAATTTGATCTAGATATAAAACCTGCCAAACTAGTTGAAGGTAAGGGTTGTGCAAACTCGCAGCTGAAGCCCGAGACCAAGTAAATGAAGATTATGGATGGGAGAATGAAATGGAATTATGGTGTGGTGAATCTTCATACATTTCCCCAGGGTGAGAGTCTTGGTATGAGAATTTAACTTATCTCCTACACCACAAAACTTGTCCACAAAATCTCAACCCGAGAGAAAGGAGAGCTCTTAGGTTAAAATCTGCATAATATCGCCTCATAAATTCGGTACAGTTTAGAATTAACTATGATGGGGTATTCTTAATATGTCTTGAATGTGAAGATGCAGACAAAGTTTTGAAGGAGCTCCATGATTGCCCTGTCGGTGGACATTTCGCAGGAAACACCACTGCTCATAAGATACTGAGAGCCGACTATTATTGGCCCACCTTATTCAAAGATGCTTACACCTACGTTAGGAACTGTAAAAATTGTCAAATAAGTGCTGGGAGAGCGAAGAGAGCAACAATCCACCTCCAACCAATGTCTGCCTCTAGGATTTTTGAGCAATGGGGGTTGGATATCATAGGAGAAATTACACCCATTTCCTCGAAACAACACAAGTATATACTTACTTCCACCTATTATTTCACAAAGTGGGCAGAGGTCGTCCCTCTGACTCACATAAACGATAAGGTGGTGAACCAATTTATAGAACAACAATTGATCACAAGGTTTGGTGTCCCTTCTATTCTAGTTTTTGATAATGCAGCTTATTTTTCTTCCACTCTACTGACAGAGTTTTCTTTAGACAAAGGAATAATAATTAGGTACTCTGCAAATTATTATCCATAGGGAAACACAGTGGCAGAATCAACCAATAAGAACCTAGTGATAATATTAAAAAATAAGGTTGCAGATAACCAAAGGAATTGGCATAATCTACTCCATAACGCTCTGTGGGCCAATAGGGTCACACCCAAGGAAGCTATAGGAAATTCCCCGTACTTCCTGGTTTACGGACAGGAAACCATTCTCCCAAATGGGATTTATCTTCCATCTCTTCAACTAGCCCAATATTCCAACAGGGAACCCTCATCGATCATACAACAAAGAATTGATACTCTGCTCATGCTAGAAGAAGAGAGAAGAAAGGCTAAGTCAAAGTTTCTAGCCTACCAACAGATAGTGAAAAGATGGTTTGATAAGCATAAAGATAAAGAAAATAATTTTGAAGTAGGAGACTTAGTCCTAAAATGGGACAGAGAAAATGAGCCAAAAGGGAAGCATTCTAAGTTTCAGAATATGTGGCTTGGACCTTTCCAGGTGGCTGAGAAGATTGGAGAAGGCACTTATCGGTTACAGAATTTGAGGGGGGACCCTGAGGCCCTCCCAGTAAATGGCCAAGCCCTCAAACAATATTTCCAATAATAATAATAAAATTATCTTGTTTTAGTGTTTTCATGATTTCAGAATACTTATACAACACAAGAAGCATCAAGGAACTTGCGGTTGCTTTGAGGAGCCCTCCATCTAACCCGCACAAATGAGCAACTTCGAAGAAATGCTAGAAGTGTTTTCTTAGTGGTTTGGTAAGACCTTAAGGGAAATAAGGAAAGCCAGAAAGGAATACACAAACCCAGACACAAAGCTAGCAAAGGGTCCACCTAACCATCTTACTTTGCGAAATAAATAGACGTCACCCTCTCTCACTCGCTCAAGGTATCGTGCCGAAATAGAATGGGCATTATCAAAAGAGTGATCAGTAGGAGAGGGTATGCAGATATCTTTTCCAGGGCTATGGATGCTCATTGGCAGCGGAGCAAGATCTTTGATGTTGGGGTGACTCCGCTGGGGCTATGGACACTCGCTGGTAGCGGAGCAACACCAAAGAGAATGAGTAAAGGTAACTAAGGGCTTCATGCCAATGAATGCTTTGCTAGAATTTTGTAAAAGGGGGGAATAAGTCAGGGTTACAGGAAATGAAGGAGGAATAAAGGTCAAAACCCCACGGGCAGACCCAAAAGCATTTCAAATTGCAAAGGTAAAAGAGGCTCTGATTTAAAACCAGGAAAGTTTCTCCACCAACTTTCGTACCAGCCGAGCATGAATGAAGAACAAATATTCTGCTTTCACCCGGTGAATTTCCATTTGTTAAGCACTCAACACACCCTAAAAAGTCTACGTAAAATTTCACTTCTTGGGTACCACTTGATCTTTTGGCATTGTTTGATATGAAAAATGTGTACTTTGCTTATAATTTTTTATTCTCATTAATTCTTTTAAATATTACTTGGACATATGAGAATGATTAACTTAAAATACTAATATCTAAATTAGAGAAATTACAGTCAAATTTTTTTCGGACGCGCTTAAAGAATTCAGCATCAGAAAGGATTAAGCGTGAAAGAAAATGCTAGAGAGAACCAAAGTTGTCGAGCCCCGATCTTTGTCAACGTCGGCGAACAGACGTTTTCTTTCACGAAACAACTTCACCAAGGATATCACCGATGACTGGTTCTCTCGACATTGGTGAAAGGTTGAAAGAATAAGCATTGAACAAAAATGAAATAATAATCATCGATCCCCGAATTCTGAAATGTTTTCGGTATTGAGAGATTCGAAGCACGATAACCCATGAAGAAACTGCGCACTATTTTTATTCCCAAAGGTTGATCCCCGATACTCTCTCGGCATTGGCAGTCGTAGTGTCAAGCTCAATTTAGTGCGTTCGACTTAAACAAAGTCTCGAGTCCGACCATTACCCATAATATAAGTTCCCGGTCCTTAGTTCCCTGTATCCTGAGTCAGTGGCACTACATCGATATCGTACGATGAAGTCAATCGACACTGGAACTTTTCTCAGGAGAATACCGACAGAAACATGCAGAAGAATATCGTTGATTCCTGATTTTCCCACTAAGAAGACGACGCGATGGGACGTTTTAGTTTTGAGATACGCTAGATACGATGCATTTAAAGGTTAATTAATTCTAGAATCTTGCACTAGTTGCTAATTTGTGCGTGAATCAAAAGGACCGCTTGAACTTGCCGATACGGTGCATTCCCCCCCCCATACCTCTGCCATTAACCCACGTAGAATTTATTTGCATATATTCGGCGATAGATTGTTTTTAATTTCACCCATTACTCATATTAACTGGTTGATACGACTGGTAGGATCTCTCCTGTTATATTCTCTAAGTCATTGAAAATAGGATTATTCTGTGCACGAAGGAATCTGGATCATCTGGATGAGTGAGACGAGCAGTCCGAGGATAACTTCCAAGGTCCAGTGAGTATAAAAACAAAAATTTAGCAAGCGTTTCAGGTATGTACCGGTCTATGGATGTTTTATGCTTCATTTCATATGTCTTATCCACTGTCACTATGTACACCTACCTAAAGATTGTTTTCGGTTGCAGGAATGATACCGCCAAAGAATCCCACCACCAGGAAATATCCAAGAGAACCAAATCTATAGGAACCAGAGGTGGGAGAAGGTTCCTCCCTAGCAGTGGCGAGATAATTGGAATTCGCTCCAATACTGGTGCCCGTCATCAAAACTGCCACCAAGAAAGCTTTTGTTCAACCCCTGACCTTTGGAGACACAGAGACAAACATTGGGACCAAGATAGTATTCCCACATTGGGAAGAACTTTTCAAGAATATTAAACGGGAAGAACTCCCTGAATATACCCCGCACAACGATTTTGATATGAGAATACTCGATGATGAAGTCCTCTTGATTGTTCGAAAGGCATACCTACACATGGTGGCGAGCAGGACTATGGTATTTCCCTGCATTGAACTATTGAAATGGTTTATTGATCACACCGACACACAAATTTTTTTAATTAACGACGACAACGGTGGGTGTGTCGGGGTTTTCCTTCCAGTAGAAGTGCAAAATTACTACAAGCTCAGAGAGCCGGAAGAGTAGTTGAATACTGATTTTTTTTTTAGCTTTTATGAGAAACACGAAACCAGTAAGGTGATGTCTTCTTGGTGAAAAGAGGATAAAAATATCACCAATCAGATCTCTAGGTGGTACTCGACGACCAACCTTAGAGATCCTTACATCTATCTAATGGTCCTCCTCTGTAGATTGCATGGGGAAAAAGAATGCTCCAGGTTTTTAGAAGCTTGGATGACTCTAGCGTATACCATGGCCATTTCTAGGATAGGTTTTAACTGGGGTGCAATCATCTCCAAATAGCTGAGCACCTACATCCGACAAGCTCAGACATCGAAAGAAGGATAAAACCCATCCTTTTACATGGCATATTATCTTTTGGATGTTGTCTGTGCTAGAAATGATTTCGCTGGAATGAACTTAAGATGGTATACCTCAGATCTCTCAGTCCATGTTTATTTTGGCATCTTATGGGAGAACAGATACAAGAAATCCTACTCTCACATATAGGACCAATTTATTGCACACATCCATTTTTTTTTGTTCAAGAAATAATGCCCAAGGCTGTCAGATGCAACCAAAAAGATTATATCCAAGGTTGGCCACTGGTATCTCGATGAGAGTGATACCTACATCAGGGTTTTCGGCGCCACTAGAGCACCTCATCTTCTACCTTTATATATCCCTGATCGACTAATAGTAGGGAAATTTTTTTATTAGAGCATCCTGCAAGGTTACAATGCTACTTTGGTAAAGGATAAGAAGTGGGCCTTCATACCTTATGGGTTCCATGTTGGTTTCTACATGGTAAAGGACACCGTGCAGGCCAAGCAAGAAGGGTTAAGCCAATTGGTATTCTGATTCCAGACTGGTCGTTTTCGCAAGAACGACCCAAAAGGTTTAGTCCTAAAGCATGCATCACAAGTATCATCATGCTGGCCATACGCCCTTGATAGGTTTGAGGATGAAATCTTCACCAAAAATTCTCAAGACTGGGAGGAGGTGGTGGCAAGGATGGCTGACCCCAAGGCAAACAGATTCAACGCTATGAGTTGGGATGAGAAAGAAACAATCCTAGAACAAACAGTTCAGGAGACCATCATGAAAAGATAATAAATGATATCAGTTAGAGCGGTGGGATCACCTGAGGAAGCCATTGAAACAACAAAGGTTTCCCAGGAAACCCTGATACAGAACAGGAATTTCCCCGATGTTCAGGATGTGCAAGAGAGAGGGACACATATGTATCAACACGCCTTGCAGATGATGGGTCTGATGCAGGATATCCCAGACCCCATTAGGTTGACAAGGTTTCTGACCGATATCCCAGAAGATATCCCAGTGGGGTTAAGCGGCCCTGATCCACAATGACACTGGCGAGGTCGATGACAGGCATGATGACTCAAGCAGAGAAAGGTCGAGTATCAGTAGAAACAATTACGCCTAACCCTCTCATCGTGTTTATAAATATATAGTGATGAAGAAATACCTAAGGCATATCGCGGGACCACTGTGCATGTCCAAGAAGCAAAGGGATCTGAGAAGGCTTCTTATCCTGATCCCGAGGTCCAAACCTAGGAAATCCCATGAAAGGAAAAAGAATCCAAAAAGTTTCCTGACACAATGAACCTCGAAGCACCGGAGACTCGAGGCCATGATCCGAAGGGTAAGTCAGAACCAGACGAGCCAAAAGGAGGATCCCCACAAAAGGAAGTCGATGATTTGACTGTTGACAAAAAAGTAAATATCGAGTCTTTTCCTAATGCCTTCCTGCTCGATACTCAAATCCCCGACAAGCGACAGGCAGAGGCTGAGCCTTCGGAGAACAACAAAGAGGTTCAAGAACCTGAACTGGAACAGATATATACCACCGAAAATCTAGGAAACACACTCACATGGGGTGATCAGCAGATTCACGAGCTTGTAGATGAGGTAGCCGATATTTATGCAATTTCTTATGACCGAAAGAGGAAAGCCATAGTCCAATGAACCGTGAAGAAAAGGAGGATCACGTTGGATCGCTCCATCTGCATCACTACAAAGGAGAATTTGATAAACACTGAAAATACTAGAACATATGAGCTCATTGGCGTGGGGAAGGCGCTCTCAGATGCCACCCTGGACAGGGCCAAACATGATGAAAAGGATTTAGTCGTCACCCTAAATGAGCTAGAACATTTTATTCATCTGGCTGAATACTATAAGGGCACCACGTAGACTGTGGTTTATCTCAGAAGCGAGTTCGAAGCAGCTTACAACAGGTTCACACCCAAGCGACACCTGTTCATTGTGAAGATAGTTGAGCTCCAGGAAGACACTCTCATGACACTCGCAACATGCAAGGATATGGAGTGATGGAATGAAACAACACAACAAGCCATAGAAAGACTCAAATACATCGATGCAGTCCAGCAGGGCCGAGATAAAAAAGAACAGAACTTTCAGATGTTGGGAAAA
>SNQJ01S0221637.1:0-10967 GCA_010110895.2 Picea sitchensis
ATCGTATGTATTTTGTCTTATAAATACTTCATTTTCCAATGGATTGGGGGTTGTTGATTTGCACACCCGATTGTTATCGAGCTGTAAGATTTTTGACGAGATTCACCATTAATAAAGAAGAGGCATTTTACAGGATTCTTGCGCATGTTTCACTGGTGATGTGATTTTCTTAGTTAAATGTTTTCTTGCTTTGTTGATCATCTTGTTTTTCTATAACTAATCTGTACGAATAGCGTTATGTTGCAGGATTTATCCCTGATACCCTGTTTCCGATTCTATAGATTTTAATGTTCATCTTCTAAATATCTTCAGTTAAGAGATTCTTAAGTGCTTGTTAATTGGAGTTATTTTCCTTATCTTTTCTTCTATCCATCACTTAAATTATTAAAGATCCAGTGAGCTTGTTATCTCTCCTTGTGAAAGTTTTCTTTAGCGTTTATGGTTGCATCTCGGATTTTTTTAAGTACAGACCCCATAGCCCAATGGATGTGTAATTTGTATCAACCAACTTTAAAAACCCTTTACAACAAAACAAAACTCGTGCCTTTACCTAGCCTAATATCTTTCAAACAAAGCTAAATCCTACAGAGAGATCCCTCTCTAGAGCTGGAAGGGCTAGATTCCCAGCTCTAAAAGCGGTTGGTTAAGGTTACCTTAGTAAATTTCTTATTTTTTAACCTCTGGGAAATTTACTGAGTGCTAACAAAACCTATCATTCCTTTATCATTCAGTTGCTTCATCATTACCTTCTACTTTTCCCTCATAGTGTGGTCATTTTCCAGATCCTCAAAATTCATCGTATGCCTACAACATTTCTAACAACAAGCATGTCAATTCACAATTTTGTGCATAACCATTTTACTAGTGTTAATAATTTAAGAGGAAATTTTCATAATCTAGCACAATAGTTATTTGTGTGGTTCATGGATCTCCATACATATGGTTGTCTCATTAACTTGGCTTACTGTTTTCCTTGACATACCCATTTTGTGCATGATTCCAATCAATAGTTTACAAGAATTATCAAGTTCTCCTCTTCCTTGTGGTCACTCACCCTCTAGGCCCAGGCTCATGCATCCCCTTCTATGCTATACATTCCCTTGGTAGATCCATATTTCCTCGCCAAGTATTTATTGCTCAAGAAGATTTCTAGAGACCTTGTTGAGTCTTATAGTTGAGGTGTCCCTCTGAATCTCTCTGTCTAGGCATACATTTGGCTTTTGTTACCACAACACAACATATTATAGGGATATCATGGCTCACCACAAGGTTCTGAAGTCACAACAATATCCTTTTTCATGCTTTCCATCTTTGACATCCTTCATCTTTCCTCCCTAGACAGATCCTTTTCTTCTCACATGTATATAGAAATTTTGTGAGACATTGTCATCAATTCCAATTCGGAATTTTCTTACAAATCTGTCACCCACAGATTTCAAAATTCCACATTTTATTTTCAAATTTGTTCCACAGAGGAACCAGATTCACAAGTATGATATTTTCCTTCCCATAGATATTTGGCTCAACAGGCACTGGTCTTCCTTATGGGCTTAAATATGCTTCCATTTCTGAGACCCGTCTTCTTGCAACTCCATCTTCCCATAGTCAAACAAGTTGTTAGTTCTCATGCACACCATATCTTCAAAATTGTGTATACTAATAGCCAAATCATTTTCATCTATGGTGTTATGTGTCTCTTAGTTCAATTATGATTTTGATCCCCTTCTCCAGCGATACAAAAAAGGAATTTGTAAGTTAGATGCTTCATTTGATAATGAGATTGCAAAGTAATTTGTAAGTTATAGGTTCGACAACCCTCGACCTTTATATTTGGAGAGAAGGTGTTTTGGTTGTAGGATCGTATAGAATAGAGGATTGAATCTCAATCGTTAGATCCAAACTAGAGGATAAATTAGAACGTCTTATCATGATCTGACATAAGAAGACAAATTATCAAGGTTGGTCTATGATCATTGATCATATTTAGATCAACGATCCTAATTCATTGTTTACCAGGTGGATGAATCAGAATTGACACCATTTATCGTGATCAAGATAAGATCCAACGAAGAATATCCATAGTCCAAATTGAAGTTGCTTGATCGTTAATTTTATGGAGGTTACACACTTTATATCTGGACCATTAGTTGATTTGGTGACGTGTCATTCTAGTATTAATGGGCATAGTGCAAAATCTACTAACATGCCACCATGTTGAGATGTGTAGACTGTTGATCTCAATGGTTGATTAAAACACAACCGTACGATAATCCTTTCATTGGATGACTATTTAGGCCTTTGATCCTGACAGGGTACAAAATATCTATGGCCAATATTTGAGCAGGGGATTAGACCAGGGTCACAACCTTCAGTCGTATGCAGAAAGAACTAAGCCTTGACCCAATGATTTGTTTGTTAGACCATGGACCCAATTGACGCAACGCCCCTACCTCAGCAGGTTTTTCTTGACCTCCCAGTCTAAGAATCATTCCTAATCTCCCCTTGAGCCGAAATGTCTCCTCGATTCCCAAATGGAATCTTCATACTTGTAACCACGGGTCCTTCTTAGGAGCTACGCCTGTCCAAACAAGTACTAGGCGTGAAATCTTACCCATGTGACCAACCAATGTGATCACAACCTTTACCCAAAAAGGTATTTCGCGAATCACTATTTTGGCGGTATTGACGTGATACAACCCCAGAACTCCACATCCACGAAACCCTGAAACCTGATGTGGGACCTCTCCCTAGGACTAGATCTGACGGTCATGTGCCTTCTCCTCGATCGACGACCATGATCGCGTCGCAACTTTGTGTTTCATTATATCAAGACTATTTGTGTAATGCAATCCCAATGCTCCAACTCCCGACCTATGAAATTTTGAGATCCAAAATCAAGAGATCAACGACTCTTGTTGATCCAGATCCAACATATATTATTCCTCCTAGGTTTTTGAATGCTGAAAGGTTATCAACCTTATCCTTTCTATTGATCTACTAGATCCAACGGCTCACGAAATTTTGATATTTATCCCTCTGAGAAATTCCACCATCCGTTCAAATTTTCAATGGCTCCAAGCCAAAGGACTTGGTGTCCATTCTTCTAGGTTCAACCTCTATGAGGTGACTTCAAACTTCTTCTTTTATTCGAATCCCTCAAAGTATCTATCCCTTCTGAACTTGTGTTCTACTACAAACTCAAGAATTCCAAGGGTTCTTTGCGCACACTCCTTGTGGCACTCACTATAACCTCTAGTTATCTGACGTCTTCCTCCTCTATGCATTCCTTGCAACAGGAATCCTTCAACCCCTCACTTGGGTTGGAAAAGTATAAGACTTCAACCTACCTACACACTCCTTTCACGACTCTATGCTATACTCACACTTTTGATGGTATGAGAACAATGGTATCCCTCCAGAGTTTTTCTGAGGTAAAACTTAGAACCTGTCAATGCACACTTTGTGTACTTTCACTACACTCCTTGTAGGAATTCTCAAGATGAGAAACAATTGAAATTCATTCTCTCCCTCTCAAATACTTCATACATTCAACCATGAAATCATACATACACACAACATTGAAACAAATGCATAACAGAGACTGGAATTAACTGTAAACATACCATTCAATAGATGAAAATAAAATTCATAAACACCATGAAATTTGGATCAAAGCTTCCTTATGTTAATCCAAGTGCATATGTACATGATTTCTATAGCATCAGCTATCTACTTATACACTCTTATACAATCTTTGTTCCTCTATTCTCTTGCTCTACAACTCTCTCTCTAATTATGACAATGAGAATAATTGATACATTACAATACATACAAGGGATATTTCTAGAGTTTTCCCTCCTACAACTCTAAGCTATCTAATCGAATTAAAGTCTACAACTACTTTACATTTATTAAAATAAATGCCTCCAACAAACAGATGAGAGCTACACTCAATATCTGTGTTACAATCCCAAAAAAACATTTAAGGGAAATTACGTCCCTCTAGATATTACATTAATGTTTCATCTTTTCAAATTCAAAATGATTTCAAAATGTGCGTTGGTGCATATCCAGCTATCCTCCGCTCTTGCACTTTCTTTTCTATCTTGCTTACAATACTCCTGCATCATACTCCCCTGGCTGAAAAATTCATGAGCTCATGCACCGTCTGTCCATGTTTCTGGATATTCTCTTCATTTTCCCAATTGGCATCCTCAATCAAGTGTCCTTTCCATTTTACCAAATACTCAAAATATGTCTTTCTCCGGGTCTTTTTGCTAACTCTCTGATCAATGACCCTTTCCATCTGCAGATTTTCTACTATAGGAATCTATCTAACCCATTGAACTTCCTTCTGATCTTGTGATCCCTCTGTTTCATCTTCTCTGTAAGGATACAGATCGACTATGTTGAATATGGGAGATATTCCTAACCCATCTGGCAATTCTATCTCATAAGCATTTTCCTCGAATTTCCTTATGATTTTACACGACCCTGTCTTTTTCATCTTCAGTTTATTATATGTTCCCCTTGGGAATATTTCTTTTCTTAGATGTACGAAGACTAATTCTCCCACTTTGAATTGAAGTTCTCTTCTATGTTGATTTGCTCTGCGCTTATATTCCTAGTTGGAATTTTGCAACTTCTCTTTGATTTTATTGTGGAGCTCTTGCATCTTTGTTACAAATTCTTTTGCTCCAGCACTTCCGAATTCACTCTTCTCTAAGTCTCTCAAATCAGACACTCCTCTCATCTGCATTCCATACATTACCTAGAATGGGCTCTGTCTGGTGCTCCTATTCGGTGAATCGTTATATGAAAATTCCTCTTGTGGTAGAATCTGATCCCACTGACTGTGATGTTCAGCTACTAAACTCCTCAACAAGTCTCCTAAACTTTGATTTACTACCTCGGTCTTTACATTCGTCTGAGAGTGATATGTTGAGTTAAAATATAAATTCGTCCCCAACTTCTTCCATAGCATCCTCCAAAAATGACCAATAAATTTGGTATCTTGATCTGAAACAATACTCTTGGGTAAGCCATGAAGTCAAACAAATTCTTTGAAAAACATATTTGCAATGTGTGTTGCATCACTGGTTTTATGACATTGAATGAAATGTGCCATTTTTGAGAATCTGTCAACTACCACAAATATGGAATCACAACATCTCTGTGTCCTTGGTAGTCCTAACACAAAATCAATGCTTATCACATCCCACGACCTCTCTAGTACTGGAAATGGTTGATATAATCATGTATTCTATCTCTTCCCTTTTGCGTGCTGGAAAATTCTACATCTGTTGACAAATTTCCTAACATTTGTCCTCATCCTTGGCCAAATATAGATTTTTTAGTTGTGCAAATGTTTTTTCATGGCCGAAATGTCCAGCCAATCCTCCACTAAGATTTTCTTTCAAAAGATTCTCCCTCACAGAACTCTCCGGGATACACAATTGATTTCCTTTGAATAATAATCCATCATGGATTAAGTATTCAATCCATTGGCTTCTATCTCTCAGAACAGGATTTTCAGATGCTTCATAAGCATCCTTGCAATCTAAATCATCTCTGTACATATCCTTAAGGCTATCAAAACCTAAGGTCCTCACGCGAAACTCCTGTAGAATAAAAAATTTCCTGCTCAATGCATCAACAACCTTGTTAGCAGTTCCATAAATGTTCTTTATAATAAAAGTAAATTTTTGCATAAATTCAACCCATTTCGCATGTTTCTGGTTCAATTTTTCCTATCTAGTTATGAATTGTAAAGCATGATTGTTGGTATACAAAAGAAACTCTTTCAGAACCAAGTAATTCCTCCATTTCTTCAACGTCTGTATGACTGCATAAAACTCTTTATCATACGTGGAATATTTTATCTTAGCATCGTTCAGCTTCTCACTGAAGTATGCAATCAGTCTATTGTCTTGGCTTAAGACTTCTCCAAATGCAAATCCACTTGTGTCACATCTCACTTGAAATGTCTTACCAAAGTCTGGAAAAACCAGAACTGGTTGTCCAGTTATATTTTCCTTCAACAACTTAAAACTTCTCTTTGCTTTCTCCATCCAATGAAAAGATTTATGTCTTTTCCTGACTGTGTCCATCATTGGCGCATAAATTCACTAAAATTTCTGATGAAATTCCTATAAAAACTGGCTAGTCCATGGAATCTTATAACTTCAAATATATTTCTCGGTGATGGCCATTCTTTGATCGCTTTTACCTTCTCAGGATCCATCTTCAACTCATTCAAAGAGATCAAAGAAACCAAATAAACTAGTTCTTTCTTCATGAAATATGACTTCTTTAGATTTATCAACAACTTCTCTTGCTGCAACCTCCTCATCACTAGAGTTAGGTGTTTTAGATGTTCATCTTCAGTCTTACTGAAGATCAGTATATCATCAAGATACACAATTACAAACCTTCCCATGAAATCTTTCAAGACTTCGTTCATTAACCTCATAAAAGTACTTGGAGCATTCATCAAACCAAATGGCATGACAATACATTCATACAACCCTTCATTCATCTTGAATGTTTTCTTCCATTCATCACCTTCCCTCATTCTAATTTGATGATATCCTCTTTTCAAATCAATTTTTGAAAAACAAATTTCTCCACCCAAGCAATCCATTAATTCATCTATCCTTGGTAAAGGAAATCTGTACCTGATGGTGATTTTTTTTATAGCCCTCGAGTATGTACACATTCTCCATCCACCATCCTTGTTTGTACTTAACACTGCTGGTACAATGCATGGACTCAAGATTTCTCTAATTAACCCCTTATCCATCAAATCATGGACTTGCTTCTTAACTTCTTCATTCTCTTGTGGCATCAATCTGTATGCTTCTTTTTTCGGTAAACTTGCCCCTAGAATAAGGTCGATGTGATGGATTATGCTCTTGATGGGTGGAAACAAACAAGGTAAATCGTCCACCACTATATCAACAAATTCCTCCATCATTTTCTGAATTTCCTCTAGTAGATCATCTATCCAAGTGCTAGTCAAAATGACTCTAGGTTTCCTCACCACAACAAACTGCATGTGTTCTTCTTTCTTGACTTCCTCCAGAAGTTCCTTCCCACTCATGAGAAGTATAGTGTTTCTTGCTTCTACTTTCACCTTCTTGTCTTCGATTGGTAGTAACATATGTATCCTACCATTCTTCTCTAAGGTGTATGTGTTCTTTCTCCCATCATGAACAACATTCCTATCATATTGCCATGGTCTCCCCAACAAAAGATGACAGAAATCCATGGGAATAACATCACATATGATGTCATCTCTATATCCCCCTATCTTAAATTCAACTAAAAACTATTTAGTGACTGCTACCTGATGTCCCTTTTGTAACCACGAAACCTTATATGGGTTTGGATGTGTAACTGCCTCCAATTCCATCTTCTCCACCATTTCTATGGATACTAGATTATTTGTTCTTCCACTATCCACTATCACCTTACATACCCTATCCTTGGTATTGCAAGTAGTTCTAAACAGAATGTTTCTCTGGACTGGATTCTCTATCTCTTTCTCTGGTTTCAAGAGAATTTTCCTCATCATCAAAGATCTTCCACCTTCTGCATATTTTTCCTCAACATTTCACCTCTGCACTTCTGAAATGTGAGCTTCGCCTCCTCCATCTCTTTTTCTATCAGGACATTCAAAATATTTGTTTCCAATCTTTCCACAGACAAAACACTTTATTTCGCCTCCTCTACCTCTACCTCTTCCTCTTGCTCATGGAAAAGTGTTATTATTGGCATATTTTCTCCCCTGTGAGATTTGTCTTTTTTCAGGGTGGTTATGAGGCTTCTTTTCTTCATATTTGTGATTTTGTACTCTGTCCTGGGCAATTTCTTTGCCTCTACTCTGACTTCTACCTCTACCCCTTTGACCTTGCTTTCGGACCAATTTTTCTTCTACCTTCAGAGCAATATGATAATCATCTTCAACATTTCTGATTGTCACCATGATCATCTCATCTTAAATTCCATATCTCATACCATTCATGTATCTAGAGACCTTTTCATCATCACTCTCACGATGACCTACTCTAATGTTTAGTCGGTAAAACTCTTCGATGGATTCCTTCACTGTCATCCCCTTCTATCTCAAATTCTGCATTCTTCGAAATAAGTTAATTTGATAGTCTCTGGGTATAAAATTGGCCTTCATTTTTGTGACCATCCTATCCTAGATTTTGATTATTTTCTTTCCTTTACAACACCTGTTAGCCTGCAGCTCATCCCAACACAGTGTTGCATTCCCTTTCAATCTAGTGACAACATGTTTTACTTTCCTATCTTCTTCAATATCTTCATAATCGAAGTATTTATCCAGAGCTCTAAACCAATCTAGCAGCTCCTCAACGTCTAAGTTTCCTTCATACATCAGAATGTCCATTTTTTCTCTGGACCCTATTCTTGCAACAACTCTAAATAGATGTTCTTCTATAACATCTTTAGCTACAATGTCTTCTTTAGCTATGGCCTCATTTTCACTTTTGGATTCATTGACATCTCCTGTATCAATAGCTCATCTTTGTGTTGTCTCCATAGCATCTAATCGAGCATGAAGTTATCTCATTTCCCTTTCCACAGTTGGATCGGGCATTGGTCTGTCTTGAAGTCTTCTATGCGACATTGTTCAAATCTACTCTTTACTATAGATATTCAAAAAAATTTCTTTGATACCACCTGACGCAACACCCTTACCTCAACAGGTTCTGCTTGACCTCCCAGTCTAAGGATAGTTCTTAATCTCCCCTTGAGCCGAAATGGCTCTTCGATTCCCAGCTAGAATATTCACACTTGTATCCACAGGCCCTTCTTAGGAGCTATGCCTATGCGAACAAGTATTAGGTGCGAACGCTTACTCACGTGACCAACCAATGCGATCACAACCTTTACCCGAAAAGGTATTTTTCAAATCGTGATTTTAGGGGTATTGACATGATACAACCCCAGCACTCCACAGCCATGAAATCCAAAAACCCAATGTGGGACCTCTCCCCATGACTAGATCTGAAGGTCCTGTGCCTTCTGCTTGATCGATGACCATGATTGCATCACAACTTCACATTACACGATATCGAGACTATTTGTGTAACGCAAGCCCAATTCTCCAACTCTCGACCTCTGAAATGACGAGATCCAAAATCAAGAGATCAACAAATCCCATTGATCTAGATCCAATAGATATTATTCCTCCTCGGTTTGTGAATGCTAAAAGGTTATCAGCCTTATCCTTTCCGTTGATGTACTAGTTCCAATGGCTCACGAAATTTCTATATTCCTCCCTCTACGAAATTTCTCCGTCCATTCATACTTTTAATGGCTCCAATCCAAAGGACTTGGCATCCATTCTTCTACGTTCAACCTCTATGAGGTGACTTCAACCTTCTTCTTTTCTTCGAATCCCTCAAAGTGTCTATCCCTTCTAAGATTGGCTTCTACTACAAACTCAAGAATTCCAAGGGTTCTTTACGTGCACTCCTTGTGGCACTCATGATAACCTATGGTTATCTGATGTCTTCCTCCTCTGTGCACTCATTGCAACAGGAATCCTTCAACCCCTCACTTGGGTTGGAAAAGTATAAGACTTCAACATGCCTACACACTCCTTGCATGGCTTTGTGCCATACTCGCACTCCTACTGGTATGAGAACAATGGTATCCCTCTGTTAGCATCAGAAGTCACTCCTGGATTGCTTATAGGAGTTGAGCCTGAAACCCATCAGTTTAGTGTCACAATTGTTTATAAGGGGATGATCAAATGGAAGAAAACTCAGAACAATATCGTCTCAACTCTGAAACTAGACCAGACATGCATGGGTAAATGGGGTCTTAGATAAACTTCAAATAGTGAGTTGTAATAAAGGGTGAACAGTGGGAAGACTTGTATGAGAAGAGTGTGAAGGTCTGTCGAAAACATCAGGTTTCTAACAGACTGGAGAAGAAGGCGCCCGAACGCAAGATCCTCTTACATTCAAACATAGAAGACCAGAGAATACAGTAATGTAACAACAAATCCTTTATCATAACAAAAATGAAACAATTCAAGTGAATCATTCGATCATGAACTCCCTGGTATGAGACGAAAACATAGACGGAGTAAGAAAACTGCTTGTCATAAAACAAGAAATCCCAGATACAGATGCATAACCAGGAAACTAGAGTCAAGTTAAAGATTTACAGTCGAGAGTTGTGCTCTACCATCGATAGATACAAAAATGGCGAAAACGCCTACATATACTCAAAACAACAACAACAATAAAACCGAGACGTCACATTAAACACATTGCGTCTGCATGGCTTCTGACAATCTGCACCTACAATCTTTGAATAATTGTGCACCAACGGCGGATGCAATCGGACCTCTGACAGCTCCGTAGGCGAATCGACGTGCCTTTAATTTGTCGTCGGACTTTCCCATTATGGCAGAGACGATGTCTAACCACCACCAACTGCTTCAATAACTGCTTCATTGGGATTGAGGATGGCCCGGCCAACTCGGAATTTCTATGACGTGGTGATTGCTTAATGGTTCCATTTGGATCAGCTTGAATGGCCTTTTCTTTGGGTGTTGCTTTGTTGGACTACTGCGAAGGACCCCCTTATGATGGATGAGGATGAGGGCATGGAAAGAATGATGGTGGGAGTCGTGCCAGTGGGTGAGGAATTCCACGGGGGATGGACGGGACACAGGTGGAAACAATAGGGAGTACATGAGTCAAAGCGCATGGTGGAAGGCGTTGAGGCAGAGGAGACACATGGTAGGGGACAAGGAGACTCGGAAAATGAGTGGATGACAAGATGGGGGAAAGGGACCACCTGGGCGGAACGAGGAGAGGCTTAAAGGGAAAGGACCCTGCCACATGGCCAGGTGGGGAATAGGTGGCAAGGAGGGAAGTGGCGCAAAAGGTGGCACGACGTGGATGGGGCCCGCAGGG
>SNQJ01S0221638.1:2587-15024 GCA_010110895.2 Picea sitchensis
ACTTATTAAATAAACAAGTGTCCATTTACAATAAATGCTATCTTAACCATCTTAAAACAAATCTCCTAATTTAGAGCCTAAGATACGACACTTTTCTAGAGTCATATCTTTTACAACAATAATGTATTTCTAAAGTTCTACATTTATTTATCAAATGTTCTAGATTATTAATTTAATATTTTAAATTAATAATCTTTTTATTCTAACTTTATAAACTATGATAATTGTATTTTTGGATTATCTAACATATTGTTTACCTTGACTAGAAGAAAAAGTTTTCTTTATCCTGCTTGACTTTCTTTGAGGGTTCCTTTTCTTTGGAAACTTTTGATTCGTGTGTTTCCTTCCTTTTCTTTAACTTGGGACACTGGTTCTTGTAGTGACCATAGTTTTGACAGTTGAAGCATTGTATTTTTTACATATCCCTTTCTTGATTTGGCTTCTTCCTTGAGCCAAAGTTCTTCTTATTCCTGGATTTCTTAAACTTTGTTGTGTAGGATTGATCATCATCTTTCTTTTGGGATTTCTCTTTTGCGCTAATCCTTGATTATTCTTATATAGAGAAAGTCCAAAGTTCTTCAAATGTGGGATACTCCATTCTTGTGTTCATGCTTATGGAAAATGCATCCCATGTCTTGGGAAGGCCATTAAGTACTATACTTACTAGTTCCTTTTCTGAAATGATTTCCTCAATAACTTGTAGTTGATATCTTAACTGAGATATTCTTACAAAGTATGATGTTATAGTGTCATCATTATTCATTTTCATATCACCGAGCTCATTCTTCAGAATCATTACTTGTCCAATATTTTTGACTGAGAAGATGTTAGTTAGTGAATCATACATATTCTTAGATGAGTCAAGATGTGAAATGTAGGGTATCAAATTGTCCTTTATAGATTCCATGTTGGCTCTTGGTTATGGAAGGTTGTGAAGATTAAGGAAAGAAGTGCAAAGTCTGAATTGCACGGAAGACAAGTTGACCGAGATTGGGTCGAAGTGACCAAAAGAGTAGAAAAGATGGAGTGAAGTAAGAGAAAACAAGTCATTGGATGGGGAGAGTGAGGAAGACAAATCAACAAGGAAGATGGATCGTGGATGACTCAGCAAGAGGAAAAAAACACCAATAGATGCTTTGGAGCACCTCGCAAGAAAGAAGGAAAGACAGGCTAGCGAAGCCCTAAAAATGTGGTTCAAGTTGACCTAGGGTTTTAGACACCTAGGGTTTTGGTATTTAGGGTTTTGACACCTAGGTTTCGACCTAAGGATGTCTGAGAGTCATTGTAATGTATAAATAAAGGTCAAGATGACCTGGGATGGGTTAGAGAGAGATTATGTATGATGAATGATTGTTTTTATTGTCGAGAGAGAAGTATTGTGTGGTGAGGGAAGTCTGTGTTCTAAGATCTTCAGCTGGGTGTGAAGATCAACCCTACAGTTGGGTGCATAGGGAGGGGAGAGAGGAGAAGATAAAGAAAGAGAGAGATCTAAAAGCTAAGTGTAGATAGAATTGTATGCTTTCATCTAATATATTATAAGCGTAGTTCTATGGATGTAGCCCTAGGGAGAGGGTGAACCACGTATATCCTATTGTTATGTGTGATTGATGTTGTGTTCTATTGATCTATGATATACTGTTAATGAAATATTGTGTTAGATCTGAGATATAGTTTGCGCAGTAGGCTTAAGAAAGATAAAGAATAACTAGATCCATGTGAGCGTGTTGCCCTAGATACTCTTTGCATTTCCTCTAGTTGTAGACACGTGTCTTGCAACCCCCCTATAGATACTTTGGGTGAGACTGCATCTTCTTTGCAAGTGTTGTCAAAAGGGACAATAGTTAGGGCTTGTTGGTGCATTGTTATAACTGAACCCTAGACTTCATAAGTGGATAGAAGAACAAGAGAAGGACTTCACTGAAGCTCAGAATAAGAATCCTAATCTTAGTACAAAGGATTGGTTGGGAAGGTATATCTTTACTGATATACATGAGATTTTATTTGGAGGAATTCATAAGGAGCTATACGAGTGGTTAGCCAGATTAACAGATACCCAGTTTGAGATCAGACTCAGACCGCCTGTGGTTTGGATGTTGGGGCTGATCAAGAAGGTCAAGAGAGTTGATAACATCATGTCAAGAGCAGTAGATCACTAGTTTGATAGTACGATTGGAGGGTATATCACTGAGTTTGTTATTGATAGAGTAGAATCATATAGCCAAGCAGAGAGATATTAATTTAAGGGACTAAGAGGAAATTTTTTACACTTCTCGAAGTTGAAGATTAAGATGTTATTACATGAGAAGAAAATCCTGAATATACAGTAGTGGGTCAGATTGAAAAATATAATCTTTAATAATTCAAACAACGACAATGACATAGAGGTCGGACACACGTGTAGTGGGAGAAATTTTAGAGAAGTTCCTCTGGTGGACTTGTTTGAGAATAATCACGAACCACCAACATAAGAAGAAGGGTTCTACAATGGAGATGAAGAAGAGTTGCTAAACAAGGAACATTCAGATATCGCTAGGGAAGAAGAAGGGAAGAATGAAGAACCTCACCGAGAAGAGTCAGAAACTTTAGGAACTGCACAGACTGTTGAAGTAAGTACTATTACACCTCCTGTTGTTTTAACAACATTAAGTAACTAGAGTAACCTAAGTTATCAGAACACTCGGAGCATTGGTACAAAGAGTTCAGTGCATACTCAGTCAGGAACCCTAGGAAGATCTATGGAAGATGAGATGAGGTTACCCACCTTTAGGGGAGATGGATCTGAAGATCCTGATCAACATTGGTTCTTATGTGAAGCTGTATGGAGTATTAAGAATGTCACTGACGAAGTTGTTAAGAGAGATTAGTTAACTACTACCCTAAGAGACTGCGCACTGAGATGGTACATGAATTTCATCCAAGGAGTTATCCAGCCGAAACCATTGAACAAGATCAAGACTATGTTGATTGCAAAATTCAAGAAACCCAAGTCGGAGTTGGAGTCGCAGTGCATCACAGAGTTGAAAGAAATCGAGAAGAAAGTAGTAGAACCTATTTGGGAGTTTGATCAGAGATTTAAGACCCTGATAGGTCATTTGAGTTTTCAGATTCTAGACGAACAAAATAAAGAATGGTTCATTGCTGCCCTCTTACCACACATCAGAATCGCTCTGATGCAACAAAAGATCACTTCACAAGATGAGGCGTTGGAGATTGCCATGAAACTACAATCTGCCCCTATGGGAGATTCCAATTCAGGTATGACTCAAATTTTGAGTCATCTAACTAGCTTGTCACTGCAGGTCGAAGATATAAAAAAGGATAAGGGAAAATATAAAAGAGAAGATATTTGGTGTATCATATGCAAATCAGAAGTTTATGATAAGGATAATTGTCCTCTATTCCATGAGTACATAGCTTCAAGAGCCCCGAGCCCTTTGAAGCAGGTTACTCTACCTTGGTGCGAGGTACTTAGAAATAGACATCGCCCTAGACAATGCTATTACATGAAAAAATATGTCCAAACACCTACCAACCTTTATTTCACATTCTGTAAATCTGTGAGACATGATGAGAAAGATTGTAGGGCTTATGACCTATTGCATGAAAGATCAAGAGACACATATAGAATTCAAAGCGAAGTACACCAAAAAGGAAATACTACGTAGTTTAACTCCCCAGGAAGAGGAAAATTCAACCCTCGTGGCGAATTCAGAGGAAGAGAACGAAGAGGAGGCATGGGCCGAGGTCGAGGAAAAATCATTTTTTATAATTGTGCATAGCCAAGTCACTTGGAAAGGGACTATTATAACCCTTGTACCACTTGCAGTTACTGCAACTCATTTGAACATGTCATAGAATATTTTCCTATGATGTTATCCAAAATTCAGGAAAGACAAGGAGGGAACCAACAAGTACAACTAATCTCAGCAGAACCTCACGGAGTGGATCCTAGATTCATCATTATCACTAGAGGAGGTGCTTCTACAGGAGAAGACATGGTAACTCTAGGGAATTTTACAGAAGAATAAGGAGTTAGAAGAGTTGAGGAGACAACACATGAATTTGATCCAAAGAAAGAGAAGTAGACATTTGAAGAGGCAAGAAAAGAGTTTGTAAGAGATCATGCTTCTTCATCAAAGGCACAACCAGAAGTGAGAGAATGTGGAATTCCCCTAGCCTTTGATCAATCTTCTTCGATCGGAGAAGGAAAAGAGGTAAGAAGACATATGGAATCCTTATGTACTTGCATTAATTTGATTAAGGATGAAAATGCCATACAAGAACTACAAAATTTGATCAAACAGTATGAGATAGTAAGGGAAGATCCTCTACTGAATAAATAAGTACATCAACTATCCAAAAAGAAAAGGAAAAATAAGGAGCTACACCTTAATGCCCAAATTGGAGATTATGATATAGATTATGTGGTCCTCGACTTAGGGTCAGAGGTTAATGTTATGATAAAGAAGACCTGGGCACTGATGAGAAAATATAAGTTGATCTATTCCCCTATCATGCTTAGGATGTCTAATCAGCAAGAAGTAAGCCCCTTTGGTAGGTTAGATCATGTCCCTATGGGCATCGATGGGGTAAGAACATTTGTGGAATTCGAGGTGATTGAGATAGTTGATGATAGTTGTCCTTATCCTGTGATGTTAGGAATTGATTGGGCTTTAAACAATTCCACTATTGTTGACTTAAAGAAAAGAAGAATGACATTTGAAGGTGATGGCCTTAGGGTCATTTCACCTCTGGATCCTGATGAAGTTTGAAGATACACAAAACCCATCAGAGAAGAAGACCACGCATATGAGCCAGAGAATATATATAAATTGACAGCAAGACAACATGATTACATTAACCCTACAACAGACGGGAATTTGAGTTGGTGAAGTGACAACGCATGCTCATCGGACTCAAAAGAAGCACTGGAGAACTAGCAGAATAAAATGTATGAAGTTTCTGTGCGGAGATGTGCCAGATTGACCAAGGAAGTTCATTGGATTAGCACAAAAGTAAGTAACTTGCCCACATTTGATGGTTTAAACCACTTAGAAATGTTCTTACTGGAATTTGAAGAAGTTGTACCAGTACAACAGATATTGTTGGCACTGGATGAGGATTTTAAAGCTACTCCAACAATATGGTGGGGGACACATAAAAATAACATCACAGACTAGATACGATGTCACACTTTGATGATAGTGCAATTTTTCAGACAAGATTGAAGGATGAGAGTTATATACACAAGTCAACATTGTTCGAAGGACCATGTGAGAGGTTGCGAGGAGGACTAGAGAAACATTCCTCAAGAACAATGGGTGCATAAATTCATCAATACTCTAGAAACAACTCCTATCAATTGGTATCTTCAAGAAGAACTGTGCCTCACCACTTCAGATTGGTACGGTATGACTCAGAACTTTATAGCTACATTTTCATTTGAAATCCAATAGCCTTTAGTAGATCAAGATCTACAATTTGTCAGACAGAAAGTCTTTGAGGAGGCACCTAGCCTCCCTGTGGAGCAAGAAGAGGATGAATGGACTGCACCTCTTCAAAAACTACAAGGATGTTACAATATCAATTTCCATGAAGATGATGATCCTAGGAATTTGAACATCAAAGAAATGAAAGGAAAGAGAGATGTAGAAGGACCAGGAGTCGAACTACCTTTCATTGGACAACCAAACAAAATCAAGAGAGTTAATATTGGAACAGAGCAATTACCTAAGCTTGCTAATGTTGGGGATTACTGGGATGATGCCACCATTGATAAGATCACAGAATTACTGAATGAATATCATGACTTGTTCCCAACCAAGTTCACTGATATGAAGGGCATAAAAGGGCCCATGGAAGAGATGAAGATCCCCTTGAAACTAGATGCAAGGCCAGTCAAGCAGAGTCCCTACAGATTGAATCCCAAATATAAGGAGAAAGTGAAGATTGAATTAGACAGAATGCTGGAAGCAAGAATCATAGAACTTGTTGAAGAGTCAGAGTGGATTAGTCCTATGGTGGTACAAGATAAGAAGACAGGAGAGATTAGGATCTGTGTATACCTCAGGAATCTAAATGATGCATGTTTGCATGACCCATTCCCTACACTATTTACAGATGAAGTGTTAGATAATGTAGGAGGACATGAGGTATATTCCTTTACAGTTGGATTTTGAGGTTATCACCAGATCAGGATTGCCAGGGAAGATCGCCATAAGACCACATTTGAAATAGAATAAGGTTCCTACCAGTATACAATGATGCCTTTCGGATTGAAGAATGCACCAACCATGTTTTCCAGGGTGGTGGTCGAAGCATTCAAGGAGTTTCTACATAAATTTTTGGAATTCTATTTTGATGATTGAACTATTTTTAGCTTATTACAAAATCATATTGAATGTTTAAGACTAATGTTGGATATGCGCAGGCAATGTTAGATTTCCCTGAATCTGAAGAAGTGCATCTTATTTTCACCCTTTGGAGTGTTGTTGGGCCATATTGTGTGTAAGCATGGGTTGTTGGTAGATCCGTACAAGATTTCCATTATTGTTGATCTACCCCCTCCTACTTCAGTTAGATAGTTGCACACTATGTTGGGACATACTGGATACTACAGGAAGCTCATTAAGGGCTATGCACAAAGTACAATACCTATGGAGAATCTTCTGAAGAAAGATTGTCAGTTTCAATGGACAGAAGAATGTCAACAGAGCTTCAACACACTGAAACAGAAAATGGTTACTGTGCCTATTCTGGTTTTTCCAGATTGGAGCAAAGAATTTCATGTGCATGTTGATGCATCTTCTATTGCACTAGGAGTAGTGTTAGCACAACCAGAAGTAGGAGATATTGACCACCCGTTAGCCTTTGCTAGAAGGAAGCTCTCAACAACTGAGATAAATTACACCACCACTGAGAGAGAAGGTTTAGCCATGGTGTACGTGCTGTAGAAGTTTCGTCACTACTTGTTGGGAGGACACTTTAAGATATTCACTAATCACTCCATGTTGAAATACCTAGTCAACAAGCCAGTGTTGGGGGGAATAATATGCATATGGCTACTATTGTTCCAGGAATATGATTTTGAGATTTTGGTCAAGCCAGGGAGAATGAACAAGGGACCTGATCATTTGTCTAGGTTAGAGCATGGAGAGGAACCTACTAGTTTGGAGGATACACTACCAGATGCACAGTTGTTGGCCATTATAAATATTGATGATCACTTCACCGAGATAGTCTAGTTCCTGTCAACAAGAATGGAACCTAGTGAATATACAGTCATCCATAAGAAACAACTGGTGGTGTGCACTGCATATTTTTCACTTATATCCAGACAACTATACAAGATGGGACCTAAGGAGGTCTTGAGGAGATGCGTTATGGAAGTAGAAATACCACTTATTTTAGCAGAAGCACATGAAGGCATCGTAGGAGGACAATACACAGGGAAAGAAACAATGTAGAAAGTTCTTAGAGTTGGCCTCTGGTGGCCTACTTTACATAAATATGCCAAGGAATACTATAAAGCCTGTGATGTATGGCAAAGAGTTGGGAAGGCTTCCCAAAGAGATGAGATGCCTTTAGCAGCATAGATGACTTTGCATGCATTTGAGAAATGGGAAATTGATTTCATGGGACCTATAAAACCACCAGGGAAGCACACAGGACCTAGATACATCATCACTGTGACAAATTATTTGAAAATATGGGAAGAAGCAAGAGCAGTTAAGGACTGTAGTGCAACGGCAGCTGCAAAATTTATATTTGAGGATATCATAACCAGGTTTGGATGCCTGAAGACCCTAATGAGCGATCAAGGCACACACTTTATTAATAATACTATTGAAGCTTTGACTTAGGAATTTGGCGTCTACCATATGAAGAGTACTCATTACCATCCACAAGTGAACGGGATGGTCGAAGCTTTCAACAAGATCTTAGAGACAACCCTGATGAAGATTTGTAGTGTGAACAAGGATGATTGGGATCTGAGAGTACCAGCTGTTATCACTCCAAGAAACTCCTTAGGGTTGTAGGCTAAGGATGCTTGGTAACTTAGAAATAATGGTTTTTATTTGTTTGGGACAATGGGGTCTTGAATGATTTATGTAAGAAACAGCTTATCACACATGTAAAGATGCAGTGCTTTCAGTAAACAATCACTAAATCTAATAATTGAAAGAGAGAATGGAGAATACTATTCTTGATTTGCCAATACAAATGAAAGTAGGGCCTAATACAAGACAACGAGGAATCCTTTAGTTTCAAGCCTATGAGTTCAACAAAGAGGTAACTGTCTTTATGAACTAAAATAAACTGAAATTGAAGTACAAAGAATGAAAAATGGACAATTCTGGTATTGCAAACGAAAGGAAACTCCACTTTATTTCTGTAAAAAGAGTCTATACAATGGCACAAAAATTCTCCCAGTTTGAACCCTTGTTTCATATCAAAAGTAGGCATTTATAGCCTCTTACAAACAGTTTTACAGATCCTAAAAACATGGATCTATATTTAATAAAAACAAATTCAATTCTATCTAAACAACTTGAAAATAAAGTCTTAACAACTAAACTTAGAACTCGAACTGTCTTCAATCTCCAAAATCCGCCATCTGCATCCTTCAGCTCCTGGTATCTGCAATGTGGTGAAGAATAGCAGAACACCTGTCTTGACAGTAGGATCTCCCAACGTTCATGGTCAATTTTTGAGGAAATGGTTTTGCATGTGGTTGTCAAAATTCTCTCGAAACTCTGATGCTGAGCCCTTTACATGCGATCTGATAATCCCTTGATACGCTGAAACTCCTTCAAAACCTATTTGGAATGATCTGTTCTATCCTTGGCTTCAAAAAATACTTTTCCAGCTTTCAAAAGCTAACTCGTTTAATTTTTCGCGGGTTAGTTGTTGAAAGTCGCCACTTTCCACAGCTAACGGGTCATAAAATATCGCTTTTCACTGGTGAAAGCCCCAATTGCGCTCAAAACGAGTTTTCACCCCCAAAATTTTGATTTCATCAAAACTCAATGTGTTTCCGATTTCTCACCCTGCATATTAATGGTGACTTGAGCGAGTACCTTCAGATCTGGATGGGATTTTTGCCTTTGTTTTTGTTTCAGCCTTCTTATCTGCATTTTAAGGCATTTGGAAAGCCACCACAGGCTATTGTAATCTTTGGTGAGTTTTTTCTTTCTTTTCTTCTCTTTAACACTTTCCCTAGCCAATCTCTCAAATGCAGTATTGGTTTTTTCGAAGTTCTCAGACAACTTCTTATACCTTTCTTTAATTACCCTTTCCAAAACCTCTTGCTGGGAAATTACCTCTTTCAGATGCTTGATCTTCTGAGACTTCTTTGACTTTGAGATTTTTGAGGTTTCTCCCTCTTTTGTATGAGTGAAGGTCTCATAGTTTTGTGCACACTCTGTTGACTGCTCAGGATTCTCGGTGACGGGGCATTGATCTTGCTGCTATGATTCTGAATCTGAATAGGGAAAGTTTAATATATTCTTCCCTGTACTCTGCTCTGTAGGACGCTCTATGGTTTTCTCTGTGGTCTGCTCAAAGTTTAACCTTTTCTTCGACCTGCGGGGCTTCACTCCAGAAATTCTGTCCTCTGGAGGTCCTGGCAGGGTCCTTCTTTTTCTTGAACTACTTTGAGGAGAAGATTGTTTCTTTGAACCTTTCCCTAGTTCATTTGCAGGCTGGGTCTGTGTCTCAAAACCTTCCCAGAATAAAAAATGATCCCAACTCCTCCCCTGCTATTTCAATTCCTCCAGGATGATTAATTTTATGAGGCCGAAGTGACATAGAGTACTTTTTATGCTCAAGGGTTGAGCCCTAATCTTCTTGCAAACCTTAGTCAAGCTTTTATGTAGGAAAAAAGGTAAATTAAGGGGAGTCTTTCCTGTGAAATGGTCCATGAGATTGAAGTGATACATCATAACTTTATCATACCTGCCTTCCGAGGTAATGTACAGTTGGATGCCTTTAAAAAACTTCTGCCATTCTTCTTCTAGATAGGAAACCAGCATGCCTTTTTTCCATGCCTTGTGCTTGTACCACTCTTTCAAATAAGCTCTGAAATCCAAATTTTTGGGAGCAGTGGTTTTAAACCATCTCTGACCGGTTCTTGGCAGGCTTGTAGCTGTGGCAATGACAGCTTCATCCACTCTAATTTCCATGGACCCAACATGAGCTTTGTTCCCATCGAAAGTCTTGGCAAAATCTTCTGTCGTAGATTGGTGGCAACCAATTTGCAATCTTTCAACGAATTCAATACACCCTACGTTTGAAAAATGCCTCTGGAATTTGGGGTGTGTCTGTAAAAAGGACAGGTTATCCAACTCTTTCTTGAGTAGAGCACCACTGCACTTTCTCACCATTCTATAACTTGAAGATCCCGACAATTTGTAACCCCTGCAACTGCTGGTCGAGCCGAGGTTCTGCACTGTTGAAAGTACTTCGAGAGTCGGCTCTATTTTAAAACATTTGAAACTTTGACATACCTCCACGAATGGGGTGTGATATGGAAACAACGATTTGATTTGATGTTATTAGGCCGGCAGTACATCCTCTGTACCTGTACCACTGAATTCGAACTTGCCATCCCTGATGCCATGATTGTGGAGCGTGACTTTCTGAGCCGGATTCGCATCACAATCCTATTTTGACGTGCAGGATTGAGTTTCCATAATTACCCACTTTCATCAGTGCATGATTTGGATTTGCCTGACGTGGGATGATCATATCATGATTTGCCTTCAGATGTGGATATCACGCACGTGATTCCCACTTTCTTTAGCCAATGGCCCGTGGAAATCGCCCCTTAGCTGTTCATATTTACCGCTTTCACCAGCGCATGATCCTATTGAAAACCTCTTTTGGCTGTTGAAAGTCTCCACTTTCCCCAGTGTGTGACCTTTTAAGAACTGCTCCTTAGCTGCGGAAAGTTTTCACTTTCACCAGCGCACGACCCGTGACCATGCTTCTTTGGATACTTTGGATTTCGACTCTTTCACCAATGCACGAACCTATGAAAACTGCTCCTTAGCTGCTGAAAGTCGCCACTTTCCATAGCTAACACTCATATTTTGGACATACGTTAGCTGTTGAAAGTGAATTATGAAAATTTTGAAAAGAAGACCTTTATGGGTCATATTATTTTCTAATACAAAAACCAAAACCTAAGTTTTGCAGCTATAAAAACTCGAAAATGAAATGAGGAGACTACCGATAGCCATGCTATCCACCCCAAAACTCGACCAAAAGGATGGTTTCATTTTGGTAGCTAACATTTGGCTCCAACTGGGATGGGCATCTCCCTGCGAGGTGACCAAGAACCTAGCTAGACTTAGTAGCCTTATTACAACTTGAAACAGAGAAATTGAAAAATAGTTGCTAGTCACATTGGGCATGGAGTTATTTGAATGACAGAAATAAAGAAAACATAACTGAAAAAGAAAATATGTACAAGGAGAACCTGGCTTCAAAGGAAGCCTTATGAGAAATATATCTTCAGGAAGCGCCCGTTGAAAGGGCCACCTGATACTGGCTCACCTGAAAGAGTTTGGAGAACAAAGGTATTGTTCTGTTGCACCGCTGTTATGACAAAAGGACCTGTCCAGAGAGCTTTAAATTTTCCATGTTTCCCCTTCTCCTGCCTTGCTGCATCCCACTTTAAGACCAAATCCCCTGTTTTGAAGACATATGACTTGACTTTCTTGTCGAAAGTTTCTTTGATTCTTTCTTGATGCGATTCTATTTTTTCCAAGAGCTCTCTATCTTGCTGTAGTTCTACCAAATTGTGAATTCTCCTGGTCAAATCATTTGGTTCAGAATCAGTTTCTTGTAAGAACTTTGCAACCGGCAACGCAAGTTGAATAGGAAATATGGCCTCAGTACCATATACCAACTTGAAAGGAGATGTACCGATTGATTTCTTACATGTTACCCTGTCAGCCCACAAGGAAAATTTCAGTTTGGAATCCCAACCTTTGGCATTTTGTTCAAGAAGCTTCTTTATGATTCTGACTAAACTCTTGTTGGATGACTCAGCCAAGCCATTCCCTTGTGGATAGTAGGCTGTGGAATGTACCAGCTGTATTCCCAATTCTTCACATGATTTCACCAAGTGTTTATCTTTGAATGCAGCAACGTTATTAGTGACCAATCTCTTGGGACAGCCAAATCTGGCAAATATGTTTTCCTACAGAAAGTTTATGATGACAGTATGATTGGTGTTCTGGGTGGGAATAGCCTCAATCCACTTTGTAAAGTAATCGGTGGCAACCAGGATCCACCAATGCTGACCACTAGAAGGCGGATGAATTTCACCTATGAAGTCTATGCCCCACTGCTGGAAAGGCCCTGTGACTACTATAGGTTTGAGAGGAAGGGACTTTAGTTGTTGTTTACCTTCAAATCTCTGACATTTG
>SNQJ01S0221639.1:0-10916 GCA_010110895.2 Picea sitchensis
GATGTGTTTGATTTCAAATTCATATTCACTAAGGAATTATAACCACCTAGTTTGTTTGGTATTTAGTATGGGTTTTCCAAAAAACTGTTTCATGCCATAGTGGTATGTCCTTAACTCAATTTTCCTCCCCATTTGGTAATGTCTTGACATTTTTAGTGAATTAATAATGGTTGTTAAATCTATATCATAGGTAGCATAATTCAACTCATGCTCTTTTCATTTTCTATATTCATAGCATACTAAATGATCCTTTTGAGTGAGGACTCCACCAATCCCTTCCTTGCATGCATCAATGCACACAACAAAATATTTATATAGTTATGAAATCTTCAATATTGATGCAACTGTCATTATGTCTTTCATTTTTTGAAAACTTTCTTCATATTTGGGAGTCCATTCAAATTTCACTCCCTTCTTTTGTAAATAAGTAATTGGGCTTGAAATATTTAAAAATCCTTTTATGAATCTTCTATAATAACCAACAAGACCCATGAATGATCTAACCTCTACAACATTTCTTGACACTGGACATCCTTTAATGGCCACTATATTCTCGAGGTCAACTACTATCCCATCTACTGAAATAATATTCCCCAAGTAGTGAAACTTATTTTTATTAAAGATGCACTTCCTTAGCTTGGTATACAACTTATTCTCTCTTAAACATTGTAGCACCATTCTTAAATTCTACTCATGTTCCTCCTCTATCATTGAGTAGATGATTATCTCATCTAGGAACACTATTGCAAACTTATCCAGGTATTCCTTGAACACTCCATTAATCAATAACATGAAAACAAATAGGGAATTTGATAGCCCAAATGGCACTACCATAAATTCATAATCCTCGTATATTGTTCTGAATGTTGTGTTAATGATATATTCTTCCTTTATTCTCACTTTATGATATCCTAATCTCAAGTCAATCTTGGAAAATATTCTTTCACCTTTCAGTGGATAAAATAAAACATAAATCCTTGGCAAAGGATATTTTTTCTTTATGGTGACCTTATTCAATTGTCTGAAATCAAATACACGGCCTTAAGGTTCCATCTTTTTTCTTCACAAAAAGAACTACAGCATCCCAAGGTGACAAACTTCGGCATGTATACCCCTTTCTTAACATCTCTTCAAGATGCATATGTAACTCCTTCAACTCTTGTTTTCCCATTTTGTAAGGTGTCTTGGACATTGGGGTAATTCCTGGCACCAAATAAATATAGGAATCAATGTATCTCCTTGGTGGAAATCTTGGGTTCTCCCCAAAAAACATATTCAAAATCCATCAAGATCAGATGCTATTCAATGCCCTCCACTTTAGCTTTGCCTCCCTCTTCCATATGGGCTGAAAAAATATGAAATCCCTTCCTGAAACTCTTTTTCAACTACATAGCTTAAATTTATCTAACATCTAAAACTCTTGGAATGCCTTGGACCTTTCCTTGTTCCCTTCTTCATCTATACATGTGATTGTATTATTGTAACAATCTAAGACAACATGGTGTTTTTCCAACCATTCCATGTCAATTAGAGAATCATATGAACCCAATGGTATGATTTTCATATATACCTTTGTGCTAAGTCCATTCATGTCTATTGGACAATCTTTAAGTAGCTCATTGATTTTCCTCTTATCCCTTGTGGATAACTAAACTTAACAAGATTTCTTATGATTTCTCCTTTGCAAGTGAAATATTCAACAATGTTAGAGTTTATGTAACTATGGATAGCTCCATAAGAAAATTAAGTTTGTTATGGGATTGTTATTAATCTTACCTTCCACTTCAATCATATGGGATTGATACATTGTGTGTTTGTTGTCTAAGGATGCATAAATATTTGGCATGTTTCCTCCCATGTTTTCCATTGTATCAGCCTCTTGAATGTTGTGAAAAGTCCTCGTTATTTATCCTTTGTGAGGGAAATACCTATATAAGTGATTTCCCTCACATCCCACACATTATACATGCTACTTCCTTGGCCTTTTCCCAAATCAGTCTTCCATCCTCGGTTCATTGTGGACCAATTTTCCTTGTTGATTTTATTTTGAGTTATTCTTGAAAAAGGGTGGATTAAAAAATTTCTTCATTTGATCCATCTTTCCTGTAATCAACCTGTACCATAAACAAGAGCATCAACCATGCACCAACATGTACCATGAACAAGTGCATAAACCATGCACCAATCTTGCACAAATAACATGTCACAACAACCTATCCAAACAACCTATCACAACAACCTGTCTCATCAATATTATCAACCAAATCAGATCTACTCACCAAGATCAATCACCAAGACAACTCTCAAATATATGCATCAACCAAGAATAGAAAAACAACTCATAATCATCACCAAGATAAATATGTTCTTCTAATAATATATCAATATAAGTATGTTACATCATCCATAAACCATGTGTAAACAATACTACTAACAAGTTCGTCCAACCATGTACCAAGTATGTATCAATCATGTATCAACTAGTCAACAACTATGACTCATCAATATGTACCAACATCATCAGCTACACACCTCATGTATGTGCCAACTCATCAACTACTTGTCTCAACCATGTACCCAACATGTACCTCAACCAAAATCCCTCATCAATTTCATCATCCAAATATGATTTGTAACTTTGTAACAGATTTGTTTATATGATCACATACCTGCAAACCTTCCTTAACTTTAACAACAAGAGACTACCATTTTCATCAAACTTTACTTTAGTCTCATATGACTAATTTTGGATTAGTCAAAAACCCTAACTTGCAATAATCATAACTATGTACCTATAATGAATAAAGATATGAAAATGGTACATAATGTTCTTCAATGTCTTTTATGCAATTCCTCCATATTTCACTGCTTGTAACCTCTTAGAAAAGGAGTTATAGTAAAAATGGTATACATTTTTGAATTCTGGCTTATTCTAGAGAGTGAACTTGTAGAGCATTCCCCGCACGAAATAATTTTTGTATGGATCTGAAAATTGTACACAGAATACTATAGATTGTACTCTAACGAATAGGTTTTGTCTTACTAAATTTGGATCTTTTATGAAGAAGTTATGACATTTTTACCCAAAACACCTATTTTAGACTATTTTTAGGACTAGCCACAAACCCTATTTTTCACGACGTGTAACTCCAAAAATACAACAACCCAAAAGATGAAATTTGTATGACATCTACTTGGATATGTTTTCTCAATGGCCTCCCAATTTCACGGTCTGAATCATTCTATAAAAAAAATTATTTCAAAAATGGTGAGATAACATGTAAATAACATGCCTTAGAAAGCATCATCAAAAGAATTTATCCTCCCTTGAATTTCATCCTTCTTTACTTCACCTTCCCTCTGAAATGTGGCTTAGATATACTTTGGTTACCTCAGTCACCTATAGATATTCAATATGCTCAAGTGTGATTAAAATGAGAGAGCCTTGCCTCTTATTTATACTTTCATGTAGCTTCCTCAAGGGATTACCTTTTAACTATCTTAACCCACTTTCCTTATTTTAGGGTTAACCCACTTGTAACTTAGTAATTTCTCCATTAACTTTATTATTTAAATAATTTCCTTTGTATTCACTTTGACTTATAGTACACTCATAACTTCACTTTATTATTTAGATTCTAAAATATCTTAAACCACTTTGACATTTTGGGGCTTCTAGATGACTCATGAGGGTTCTCCAACTTCACATGGCCATAACTCTCTAACCATGAGGAGTTATGTGACGTTCCACATACCACTAGAAATGGCATGACATGTACTATCCATATAGAATATTATTACTCACAAATTTATAAAAACTCATACCATTATCCATCAAACAAACATGGGTCCATTACCCAAACCTTTCTCCAACTTCACATGGCCATAACTCTCTAAACGTGAAGAGTTATGTGACGTTCCACATAACACCGGAAATGGAATGACATTTACTATCCATTTGGAATAGTATTACCTGAAAAATATATCAAAAATCATATCATTATCCATCAAACAAACTTGGGTACATTACCCAAACCTTTGTGCTACTGAAATTTTCTACCAGACTTTCTTCAAGGGTTGACATCAATGAAAACCAACCCAAATAATCAACAATATTCCCCTTTGGCATTGATGGAAACACTTTTATTCAATATTGAATTCATATCACTTATTCTCCCCCTGTGACCATTTCGCCCCATGGAACCATTCCTCCATTCTCTTTCTCCAAGCATTTACCTTTGCATCTGACAAATATCTCCCCCTTTGTCATAAATGGAAAAGGTATATTTCCATCCGGGGTTGTTGTTATAGTAATATTTGCCTCACCATTGCTATCTTGCACAGAGGGCCTTTTTCCATTTACCTATGAAGACTTATCATCCCTTTTTGATGAATCCAGAGATAAAAATATACATTTTTCCACATATATGCTCCCTATCAGTTATACAAGATGCGTATACAATTGTTGCTCCACTACAGCTCGTGTATATCAAGATTTGTGCCATAAAATACAAAATGAGGTTGATTTTCCATGTCACGATAGAACATATCTTATCCTTGGCCTTCCATATACTGAAAAATTTCTGACTCGACCCTTCAGTTTCATTCTTAAGGCTATAAGAGCACAATTTCAAGCTATGGAAAAGAGGAGAAAGCATTCAACTTTGCGATAAAAGTTACTCTGGAGAAATTACTTCATATTGAGTTTGCATCCCTTTGTCCCTCAAGTCTAAACATAGTGTTCATCCCCCAATATCTTTACCTATTGTTGAGAGGACCTCATTGTGTCTTTCCTATGAGCTTGCCTTGGGTGGAGGATTTAAGTGGTGGAGACCCAATTGGAAGGAACTTGGTTTCTTGGTTTCGAACCATGCCGACATGAAATTCTATAATGTTTTCACTTCTATTGATCAATTATTAATAGAAATACTCCTTTCACGTCCTATTGGTATCTTGCAAATATATGATTATTATCCATGGTCGTGTTTGTAATGTTTATTAATGGATTATGCTATCTGATCTGCTAACCCCTTTTATATTATCACTATGTACTTGCTCTTCTTGTTTGTCAAGAACTTCTTGCAGGTATAAAGCTTTGGGTCAAAGTCCTTAATGGTGGAACATCATCAAACATTGGATCGAGGTAGGCCTCTTCCTTGTATTGCACATTAGTTTATATAGAATATGTTGGAATTAAGTTGATTTATGTAGTCATACCTGTCTGTTTTGGGTTACCCTTGGCCATAGAGATTTTTTCCCTTGTAACAGAAATGGTGACTCCACTGGGGAGAGACACTCCTTATAAGGGTTGAAGTACTTTTTCTTCTTACATTTCTCTTTTTCCTTTTTATTTCTTGTCGTATCACTGCTTGACAGATTCTATTCACTCTGAGTCTAAGTTTTCATTCTTTTTCCCTTGCCTAGCCTTGTTTTAAAGAATATACACCCTTTTTTCCTTGACAGTTGTGTATACACGCTTGTTGTCTCACTGAAACAAGTGTATATACTCTCTTTTCTCCTGAACAGTCACGTATACCACTTCCCCTTGCTTGTTTTCTTGGTTTAGTGACTGCTAGGTGAGATTTGAAAAAAAATTAGCCTTCTTAGGTCTCTATAGTGTCTGTTGAGATTATTTGGGATGATAGGAAACCTGTTTGGAGTTGAATTTTTGGGTGAAGTCTTTCTCTTTGTTTTCCATTTTTTATTTTTCCTTGTTATCTGGGTTGTTTTCTTGGTTGCTTGGTGTTATGCTTGAGTTATTGCTTTTATACACAGTAGAATTTATATATCAGTTTACTCATCAGTCCATGCATTTTCTTTTTAGTATATTGAAAATACAAAAAAATAGGCATTTTTCATTGGTTGGCATTTTCGTCTTGGAATCTTTATCATTATCTTAGAACATTTAGTGAAAGGTTTCATTGTACTTCTGAATTGCAGAGTTGAAACTGAAGACTGCACTATTCTTATTTAACATATCATTCATTGAAAAGTTAAAGATAGACTTTGCATTATATCACTATTTATTTTCTTGCAAAGTCATAACACCATGAGTTTTACTTCCATACTTTTTTAGTAACCACGACCAATAAAATTTACGATTTAAACTAAAATTGATTAGTCACGATTTTATTTTTTGGGGTGCACAAACTAGCCTAGGATTTAGTGCCTTGGAATAGGATCTTGTGAGTAAAATTCTCCAAGGCAATTAAATCAACATATGTGTCTGAGACAGGGAGTTGAGAAGTCCATTGTATAATTGGTAATATCAGAAGGCTCCGCTCACACTGGAGTTAATCATGAGGTCGCGTGAAGTTAGTTGAAGGGATAACCCCTAGATACTCACCTAGCATCAGAGATATTTATATGGATTTATTCATATTTAGGGATCTTTCTAGTACCCATACCTCTGTGAGAGGTGGTGATTTCAAGGTTGCAGGCTTTGTTACCCTGCCCATATGGTGATCCAGGCTTACGACTGCTCGCCTATGCATTGGTTATACAGTGTTTTATTAGTTCCTTGGCGTAGGTATCTCATAGGTTACTTGCAGGGGTTATTCAGCTTGTATCCTGAGTCATATAGGGGTCAAACAACACACATCCTTTATGGAGGATTACCTCTCTGGGGGGGATCTGATCGACTGGTTGTTAATCCTACGAGGGCCCTTATAACTAATTTTGTTACCTCCAAACTTTAGCAGGGAGTCTCAGGTCCCTCTTGGACGAGACATACCTTCTTTAGCGAGGGAGGCCACTTGACCACTTTAGCCCATTTGCATGCATATTGGCCTTTTGACATTTTTTGGTATGCTCTTTGACTACTAGTTGGCATTAGGATATATGTTTATCTGTTGGAGAGTCATAAGTCATCGTGGAGTTGGACCAACTTCCTCGCAAGTCTCATCGGTTGTTACAGTTACCACTGGTTTTCAAGTTCTTTCCTTCTAAGAGGCATAGAGTTATCAGGAGTGGTACACACACATCCACTTTGCATACTTGTGGTTCCACAAGGATGAGTACCGAGTCTAGTCTTCAGAACACTGGGATTTATTCGAATCCCAATCCTACTATAGTTAATGGCACCCCTTCAACACCTGCAACCACTACAGTTGCAGTGCCAGAGGCTTATATCAATACTATGGTTCGACCTGTAGTTAATGCTTCCTCTCTTGCATCGAACCCTTTTGAGGTTTCAGTCACTTGCTGAGTTACAATGTGCAGACCATCCCTATGGCTTCTAGTCCATTTTCTTATGGTATGCCTAACTTCACTTCGCAGTTTTCGACTGCCATCCCAGCTGCTGGCCCTAACGCTAGTTTTGGACTTGGGGGCGCTACACTTCCTTACACTCCTTTCCCGTTTGGTGGTTCTCATATACCCCAAGAAAATCCTAATGTGGGAAGTGTCCCTATTCTCAACCCCAGGTCTAATTCTTCTACGGCTGTATGGAACAACCTTGCTAGCAGACAATTTCCACCCTATATCCATATCCCCTTGGTGTTGATTCCGACCAATACTTTTAGCATGAAAAATCCTCTTCAATCCTCCGGGTTCCCACCTGGAGGAGGTCAGTCTTACACTTTGGGAACTCCCCAACCTGGATCTAATCCAGTTGGGGGAAATTTTAACAACCCTCGGCTTGGATATAATCCAACTAGGGGAAACTTCCATAACCCTTATCAAAACATTCCTACTGGAATGATGCCCAATACATCTTTTACGAATCATCCTGGGGGAGGGTATTTTAATCCCGAACAAGGTTTTGGTCCTTACCAGAATCCTGGATGGAATGCAGTTCCTAACACACAATCTTTTGCGGGAGGATGGGGCCAAGTGTCGCAACCCTGTATTCCCTTTCTAGCCACACTTAATTTGTCAGATTTGTCTAAACTAATGAATGACCCAATGATTCATGATCCCGCATGGACCCCTTTCCCTACCAAAATTCTATCAGACATTCCAAAGTTTGAGCATAAGAATGGCGAGGACCCTGGTGACCACGTCACTAATTTTCACCTTTGGGGCTCATCAAATTCTCTAAATCATGATTCTATTAGATTACAATTGTTTCAACGCACTCTCATTGGAGTCATGTGACAATGGTACATTGAGATAACTAGGGGGCCGTATGGATATTTTCATCAGTTCGTGCTAGCCTTTATCAACCACTTTCAACTTCCCATTCATTATGATGTTGGCCTTGAAATTTTGTCGACTTTAGGCCAGGGTACTGACACTCACATCTCAGACCATATCCAAGAATGGCGTAGGCGAACGCAGTTTGTTAATACTCCTATACCCCCATCCTTTCTTCTATAATGGTTCCTAAAGTATTTACATGCTCCTATCTAAAAGGACATTGCTACTTCTGGGGTCTTCAGCGAGGAAGAAGCTATCCTTTGAGCCCAAAAATTTGATTTGATATATGCTCAGTCTGGGATGTTATACCACCTTCTTCCATATGCACTGCGAACAAATCATGATCCTAGACAAACTCCCAGACCTCATGTCGATGGCATTGTAGGGTCCACCAATGTAAAATCCATTAAATCCGCAACGAAGTCTGCTAAAGGGATAGCCTCGTCTGGATCCTCCAAACCCACCCTATCGGCAGATGTATATTCCGTGCAATCGTCGAAGAAACCAAATGGTGACCAACAACTAGATGGAAATAAAAGGAAAGGTCAAAATAATCGTAAGGGTGGGAAGAATAATAATAATCCCAAGGAGAAATATAATAATGGGAAACAAAATGTTAATGTTGGAGAGGGAAAGAAAGAGAAATGTAAGGTGAAGTTTCCTTGTAAAATTTGTATCGATGATCACCTTACACACTTATGCCCCAAACTTGCGGAGGATGCGAAGCTTTTAAATCTACCATCTGCCATGTTGACAAACCCATTCCCACACAATCAAAACTTAACCTTGAGCTCTTCGAATGTCGGAAATGCATCCGGTGGAAGTCAAAACCCACCATCACAAGATGTTGATCGTGCTTGCATCAATATGGTCGATGCGAAAATTGATATAGCCACCCGCTCTTGAGATTATAGCTCTTCAAAAGCTAGTACCAGCCTAGAAGCTCCTCCTCCACCCATGGAGATGAACTTACAGATTGAGAAACCAAATCCACCACCTCATATTCTGAAAGGAGTACTCAATCTCTCTACCCACAACCCTAATGCTAGAGTCACCCAAAACTACTCTATTGTTGAGGATCTGGGCCAAACCCCTTGTGCAATGTCGGATTTGGAGGTACTCCAGACATGTCCATCACAGAGGAATGTCTTACTGTTAAGTCCTAATATTGGCTCATTATCCCTTAATTGGGGCATATTATATTAGTAATGTTATTTTATTGATGTTGGCTTTAGGCCATTAGTTGTAATTATACCTCCTAGTCTCCTATATATACCAAGGAGACATTTTCATTTTGAATCATCTTGTACTTGAACATTTAAGTGGGATAAAAGGAGGTTGCCCCGTTGAAGAGGCTTATTATCTGAAATTTTCTCTTTTTCAAGGTGTTGAGTACTTTTTCTAAGGTTTTTCTATGCTATATTGATATTTGGTTCTTAACATATGGTATCAGAGCTCAAGGTCTTGGGGTTTTGCTGCTACATCTGAAACACCTTGGAATTTTCACTATAACTATTTTCATACAATGTTTCATAAGGAAATTCTTGGAGGATATTTAGTAGACGAATCAAGGTACGTTGGGTTCAAAATTCAGCTCCTAAGGCCTTATACTTTTGGAGATACAACCTGTACAAGATAGGGTTCTGGAATCATCCTGAACTGAGCCATTGTGTAATTTTCTCTTTAAAAACTTTTTTGTAACACTTCTGAACCTGAAATCTAGAGTCTATTCATAGAAATTATTAATGTATCTTTGGTAAAAAGTTCAGCTTCTGGGTCATCTTAAATTTGTAGATACAACCTGTGTAAAATAGGGTATCTAACTAGTCCTATTGACTAGTCTCAAGAAGGTGTTTCAGGTAAAACAATAATAACGTCTCCCTAGAGTATCCAAATTGAGTGGGAATGGTTTCATTGGATCTTGGATAGTCTGTAGTATTTTTGGTGCGAGTTTTAGAATTTTATATCAATTATTTTGTGTGGGGCGTGCTATACAAGCGACATCTTCTAGAAAGGCCAAAAATTGGCAAGTTGTGGGTAAGTTACCATAAATTCCACTTGGCACATCCAATTCTGATTAGACCTATGGCATTGTAGAGAATAAATATCAAAGAACTACATAAAATAAATTTTCATACCCAGAAGGGCCGAAACTTTTGAGATGCAACAGAAGAAATATTTTCTAGCAAAACCACCTCAAAATCAAGGTTCAAAAGTGATACTTGGCCAACATGCAACCCAAAAAGGGAACTTCTACACAAAATAAGCCTCTAGACAATCTTACTTGGACTCTTTATGAAGTTGAATCCTACTTGGACAAGCAAAATCTATCTTCTTTGAGGAGGTTGACTTATGTCATGCCAATAATCTTTCTGGCCTACGAATTCGGTTCTGGGGTTTTTTCTTTCATTTCTTTTTGGTGACTGATTTTCCTTCTTTGTTTCTGCAGAGTGACTGTTGTCATTGTTTGAGGATTTTACAAACTTGATAGATTCTTTATTTCTTTGATGATCACTACTTGATCCTTCTTCATATCCCAATCCAGCTTTCAACTTTGAATTTCTTTGTTGATTTAGAATGGAAGTTAATTCTTCTGAGGCTTTAATACTTGGCAGATTTTGATGATACAGTCCTTTAAATTTCTCCATTTCTTTTCTAGTTTTTACTATCTCTTCTTCTAAGGCTTCACATCTGACTTTCTTCTCTAACAATTTTTGTTTTAGTATGTCTTCTATTTTCTTTGCCTCTTCTAATTCCACTTTCAGCAGAGCAAAGTT
>SNQJ01S0221639.1:10926-25950 GCA_010110895.2 Picea sitchensis
TACCCCTTAATTGGGGCATATTATATTAGTAATGTTATTTTATTTATGTCATCTTTAGGCCATTAGTTGTAATTATACCTCCTAGTCTCCTATCTATACCAAGGAGACATTTTCATGTGGAATCATCTTGTACTTGAACATTTAAGTGGGATAAAAGGAGGTTTCCCCCTCGAAGAGGCTTATTATCTGAAATTATCTGTTTTTCAAGGCGTCGAGTACTTTTTCTGAGGTTTATCTATGCTATATTGATATTTGGTTCTTAACAAAACAGAAGAAATCTTTTAATGAAAAAGAAAGCTATGCTAGAGTCCAACCTAGGCTAAAACGACTATGACAAAGACTATAATCAGACAAGAAAATCCCTAGAAAAATGACTCTTGACAGGAAAGAGGATGATTGTCTCTTCAAACAAAATTCTAGACAGACATGCGACTGTCACTTCAATAGTTCACGTATGCACGTGGGTTGTCGAAGGGAAGGGTATGTATGCACGTGTTCAAGCCCACTATAGGCCGTGTGTGCCTCTGTTTTTCCTCAAAAAAGGAAGAAAATAATCTAAGCTTAGGCAGGGAGTAATGGTATTGAAAATCAGAACCCCTTAAAGGTGAAAAAACTTACTTTGACAAAGAAGAGGCAAGAAAACTTTAGAAAAACAAAGATAATCCTGAGGTTCTTGCTTGAATATGGATTGTTCAATCAGAGACCTAGGAGGACCCAGAAGATCCCTGAGAAGGATCACTTCTGCAGGGGAGAGGATGACTACCTCTTCCTGAGAAGGATTTACTGGATTCTCAGACACACATCTAGCACTTCATCAGTAGGCATACATACACAGTATGACTAAAGGCAGGGTGTGTGCATACGCGGGCTATCCCACTACAAGGCGCATATGCCTCTTAAGACTCTAAAAAAAATAGAAAATAAATAGTCTGGTTAAGTAGAGTAGGGAAGAGTGGTATTGAGAACTAGAACCCCTGAACACTCATACTTCTTGCAGAAACTCAAAAAAGGCAGTAAAACCAATTTCAAAATACCCAATAAAAAATCCCCAAAGAACCCTAGAGACTCCCCAGTGGATTTTCCAATTTTGATGTGAGTGGGAATTCCCGCTTACGGGCTTAGCATTTAAGGGCTCTAATCATGCATGCAGAAAATGGCCATTTAAAGGCCTCTACTTTTTCCTATTCTCCCAACACAAAACCCCACATTCATGNCCCTAATATTGGCTCCTTACCCCTTAATTGGGGCATATTATATTAGTAATGTTATTTTATTTATGTCATCTTTAGGCCATTAGTTGTAATTATACCTCCTAGTCTCCTATCTATACCAAGGAGACATTTTCATTTTGAATCATATTGTACTTGAACATTTAAGTGGGGTAAAAGGAGGTTGCCCCCTCGAAGAGGCTTATTATCTGAAATTGTCTCTTTTTCAAGGCGTTGAGTACTTTTTCTGAGGTTTTTCTATGCTATATTGATATTTGGTTCTTAACACTTACTCTCTTCCTTAGGAGCTATAGAACCTTGTGGCTCGAAAGTTATCAAGTTTTATGTCACGGACGTGAAGCCTCGCTTACCCTACCATGTGGATTTTCAAATCCATGTGGAGTATTCCAAGTATACTATCAAACGAGCGATCTTTGATGAAGGTGTTGCCACTTGTGTGATGTCCCTAGTCTGTTGGAAAGCTAACAATTCTCTAACCCTTTCCAAGTCATCGAACATGTTGACTGCATTTGACAGTCATTCCTTTCTCCCTCATGGTATTCTCCCCACCTTTCCGATCCAGTTAGGTGGGAAGATGGTAGAGGTGGAAGTAGATATAGTTGATGCACCTCTCGATTATAACTTGTTACTAGGTCACAATTGAACCTATGCTATGGTCGTTGTCATATATTTCATTTTCCGTGTACTTTGTTTTCCTCATCAGGGGAAGATTGTGATGATCGACCAGTTATCCTTTCCGTACTCTAGTCTTAATGCATCTATTGGACCGTCAATCCCTGTGATTGACAATTTTTAGCCGACAACTGAGAACTGGTGTCAAAATGTATTCTTCCCTCATGGGTAATTTTGACTTCTCGGTACCAATCCATCACGTTTACGCCATGTATAGTAGGCCTGATTCAACTGGAAGGTCCATACCTTTCCGCACTTCCTATTTTAGTGATCCATAGACCCTACCTTCTCCAACTAAATTGGGTGAAGGACAATTGCATGCTATCATGGCTATGCCACTATCGGCAAAGGAGATTGTGTATCAAGCCATTCTTGACTCCTATGTCGATCTCGATCCTAGTACCTCACAGACGGACGAGGAGGATCCTGTTCTTAGGCCTGTATGGACCACCTCTTTATCTTGTTCACATGATTTCTTAGATGAGACTTTGCCTTCGGACGAAGCCATGAATGGTTCTGAGAGACCTTGGGATGACATGCATCATTGATCTTATTTTCTTCCAAATCTTGAAAGAATCGAGCGAGATGATTTTAGATCTACCTTGAGTGAGATAGTCAATCATGTCGTAGTTCCACTTGATACGAACAACATTTATGTCGAAGGAAATATGGCGAGTATTTCTCCTACCGTCCCAATCCATATCTCTCGTACCCTTGGAAAGATTGAGAATGTAAATATAGGTGTGGATTGTTCACCAGAAGAGATTCTGATCTACACCAACCTCTTCAAAGAATTTCAATATGTATTCGCTTGCTCATACGAAGAGATGCTAGGGATCAACCCTCATATTGTCAAACATGATATTAGGACTTATCCGGATGCTAAACCTATTCGACAATGTCTTAGAGCTGTTATTCCTAGGAAGGCCCCTGCTATTAAGGAAAAGGTGGAGAAACTACTTAATGTTGGTTTCATCTACCCGATTCCCTTGACCGAATGGGTATCCAAACCCGTTCCTGTGAATAAAAAGCAAGGAACCATCTGTGTGTGTATGGAATTTCGTGACCTGAATAAGGCTTGTCCTAAAGATAACTTCCCCACGCCGTTAATTAATCAGATTCTCAATGAGTGTGTGGGAAGTGAAATATTTTCCTTTATGGACAGATTTTCAGGATATAACCAAATCCAGATCGAACCTAAGGACCAACACAAGACGGCATTTATATGTCCTTGGGGTACTTTTGCATACCGAAAAATTCCTTTCGGCCTAAAAAACGCCAGAGTGACCTTCCAACATGCCATGACTTTCACTTTTCACGATCTCAAGCACATAGTTGAATCTTACCTCGATGATATTGCTACTCACTCTCGCAAGAGAGTGGATAATGTTACACACCTTTGGATGGTTTTCAAAAGATGTTGTTACTATAGAATCTGGATAAACCCTCACAAATGCATCTTTTGCATTAATTCTGGCCATCTTTTAGGATTCCTAGTTTCCAAGACTGGGATCATAGTATATCCTCTTAAGGTTGAGGCAATACTTCAATTGACTCTCCTTTGCACGATTAGACAACTTCAAGGTTTAGAGGGGAAATATAACTTTTTGCATCAGTTTATAGTGAATTATGCCAATATCACCAAGGGTATCATGCACCTATTGAAGAAAGACACTCCTTTTATCTGGGATGAGTGATCCCATGAGTCTTTCAATGCTTTAAAGAAAGCCTTAGTATCAGCCCTCTGCTAAAATATCCTAATTACAGTAAAGATTACTTGTTGTATATTTCCGCGTCTAAAGAGATGATTGGTATGGTTCTAGTTCAGGAGGATGATGAGCTCTATGAGCACGTCATAGACTAGCTTAGTTTGAATTTAGTTGGACCTGAGAGTAATTACTCTCACGTTGAAAAGCTATCTTTGGTTGTTGTTCACGCAGTCCAACGTTTACGACATTTTATATTGCTTTGCAAAAATATTGTGGTTGTCAAGGTCAATCTGTTTTAATATGTCCTCACTAGGTGTATCATAGGCGAGAAATATAATAAATGGATTGTCATATTGCAAGAATGTTTTCTCGACTTTTCTTCGGCCAAGTCCAAAAAATCACTAGTTTTTGCAGAGTTAATATTCGATTTTCCACGATTAGATGAGGATGTTATCCATGTTGATTTGTTTGTAGATGAACACATTTTCCTTGTCTCGTCGTCTGACCCCTGGTATGGAGACATTGTTTTATATCTTCAAACCTTGAAGTTCACTCAGCATCTCTCGCGAGATGATCGATGACGTGTTAGATAACAAGCTAAAAAGTATACCATCATCAGTGACACTTTGTATCACCGAGGAATAGACAGTATCTTATGTCTCTTCTTAATTTGCAAGGAAGCCGAGTCAGTCCTAAATGATTGCCACAAAGGGGCTTGTTGTGGTCATCTGTCTGGGTTTTCTATAGCCCAAAAAATATTGTGAGTTGGTTACTTTTGTCCCACCATATTTAAAGATTGCATTGAAGTGGTTAAGAAGTGTTACCCCTGCTAGGTGTTCACTTTAAAAATGCACTTGCACCTAGCCCCCCTTCACCCAGTCATTACCGTTGGGCCCTTCACCAAGTGGGGGGTAGATTTCATCGATTGCAACCCAACTTCAGTTGGGGTGAATCAACACATTATCGTGGCTATCGACTACTTTACCAAGTGGGCCAAAGCCATGCCTACCGTAAAATTCGATGGGATTACTGCAGCCTTCTTCATGTTCAACCAAATTTTCGCTCGATTCGGTATCCCGAGTGATATTGTCATTGATCATGGTAGTCACTTTCAGAATGAAATGATGGTAGAAATAACATCCAATCTGGGGTTTAGACATAGTCACTCATCTCCTTATTACCCCCAGGAAAATGGGCAAGTAGAGGTGATTAACAAGTCTCTCAAGACCATTTTGCAAAAAACTGTCAGCCAGAGTAATTCCGATTGGCACATCATGCTATATCCCATGCTTTGGGCATACTGAACCTTGGTCAAGACTGCCACCATTTTTTTCCCTTTTCATTTAGTACACGGTGTGGAGTCGATACTTCCTGTTGAATGTGAAATCCCTTCTCTTAATTTGGAAGTCGAGCTCCTACCTGACACTTTAGATTTAGAGCGATGCCTCGTGCACCTAGAGAGTCTTGACGAGCAGCGTCGAGATGCCTTTATGGCTATCGAAGAAAATAAGAAATGTGTCAAGGTTCAGTATGACAAGTCTATCTATCCCCAGGTGTATGTTGAGGGTGACTTGGTCCTCTTGTATTACCAAGCCAAAGAACCACTAGGAGCAGGCAAGTTTAAACTCATGTGTCACTATCCTTATATTGTGCGATGTGTTCTAGAAAAAGGAGCCTACGAGTTGGAATATTATGAAGGGAATAAACATGTCAAGCCTAGAAATGGGCTCTACTTGAAAAGGTATTACACTTGAGCCCTAGGCTTGGGCAAAACCCTTTGTATACTAATGTAAATTTGGTTTATATACATCTTTTTTAACTTCTCTTTTTGTCTTTGGTTTTCTTATCGAGTTTTCCCTTTTGGTTGGTAGATGTCAACGGAGTCTTCGGTCTACCTAGGATTTGCATATGGAGCCAGTCGTCATACATGGAACTTGGCTTCCACTACTTGGGTGATTTACTCACCCGAGGGTCTGCTGGTGTTTTAAGGTGGCATATTCCTAGGGCCATCCATGAACAATGTGGCTGAATATAGTGTCGTCATAGAACTTTTGCACGATGCCATCTCATATGGTATTCACTCTCTAGACATTCTCTTGGATTCTCAGTTAGTAGTATGTCAGTTGAACGACTATTACCATGTGCGTGATCCTACATTACTCCATCGATTCCTATAGGTACGTCTTCTAGAATGACAATTTGATTTTATTACATATTTTCACATCCCTAGAAGTTCTAATCATGTATCTGATGCCTACACTAATTATGTTTTAGATTGACATTTACCACATTAATAAAGTAAAGAAAATCATTAAATCAATGTACACATTGTAAGATATGAGTAAAGCCGAATATCCCTCTTTATATATTTCAAAAATATATGGTGTTTATATTACAAAATTGGGGCTAAAACCCTCAAAATACATATACAGTCGATATACACAACCCATGACATCTACGCATGTGGCATCGGATGTGTATCATGATAGCAAGCCACGACGTTTATGAGATGTCAGAAGAGTCTTACCCATGCTCTATATACACCAACAACCTACCACTGCATGGCTTCAGGTAGATCCTCTACTTTAACCATAGGAATCCTCTGTGTCAGATGAGACAGGTTTCCCTGCACGTTCTGTAGGACTCTCTCCACTTCTCCTCCCACTTCCTCATATCCTTGGTACCTCTGTCTATGTTGTAAAAATCCCTCTAGCCATTTTGGACCCACATCTGCTAATCACATAAGTATATAGTTAATATTCAAACACCATCCAAAAATATTTTTGTTTCCTTAAATACAAAAGTACAAAAAAATGAAATATGTAAAAATGTTTTACCTATGGAGCCATAAGTGGCCCCTAGTGGAAGCAACATATCTGTGTCTCCTATGAAATCAATTCCCGCATAGGGATAGTAGTCCAAAGCAATGATTTGTCTCTGCCACTAGAAGAAAAACTTATCGTTGTAGGGTGTTGACACCCTACCTCCCCCCTGTCATTTCATGACTTCGATCCACCATGCCATAGCTGGATCATGTGGTCCCCTAGGAAGGATCTCCACTCTAGTTCCTATACCTAGGACCTCCTCAAAAAATAAGCTGCAAAGGATATAGGAAAACCTGAAGTTTTGCTTACCCCCCTAGTTGCACTCTTTCAACTGACCTTTCATATTGGACAGCAGTGAGGTACACTAATCGTAGATAGTGGGCCTCGCACACTACAATGCATAAAACATAAGTGGTCTCGATGCCTGATGTAGTGAGGTTGATCCTATGATCTTGGTAAGAATGAGCACAATAATATTTAGGCTGAGGTTACCTATAGCCCGGATGGGGATTTGACTTCCCACCATGGGAGTCCTTGCAACACAGTGGGCCTCGATGTACTCCTCGACCTTCATCCCACTCCCTGCCCCTCGCAACTTGAGGTCCACAACCTCTCCTCAGCGTGAAAGTCCGGTCAAGAAGTAGATTTCCTCTACTTTGATCCTTAATGGTTTTCCATCAAGGATAAATCTCTCACTATCAGGATCCCAATAGCCTACTAGCATCTCCAACAACCTCACTTGGGCCCTCATCCCTTTGAGAGCCCAAAACTTGTACAAACCACATCTTTTTAGAGCCTCTTGAGCCACCGGATCTTGATCCACTACTGCATCTACCTCCTCGTGCTCTTGCTCTCTCCATTCCAACACCATCCTACAAAAAACAAATCATTTTTTAGTTAAAAACATTTCTTTTTTGTCATTTTCATACATATACGCAGTTTATCCACAAACAATTGTGGGTAGGGCCTGATATATGCCCCCTATGGTTCACACAGGAGCATATATCTAGTTGTATATGCGACCTATTCATAGAAACCTGCGTATACCGAAAACTCCAAATTGCGCCCTCAAAAACTAACTAAATAGAACCTAATTAAAAAATGTAAACTATTGAATTTGAAGAGGATGGGATGAAGAGTTACCTAATCCAGACGTTTCATGATTCCATTTCCTATCGCTCCCGCAATCATCGTTTGAATCCTGGAGGTTTTTTAGTCCAAATTGCACTATTTGGGTAAAAACGAAAATTATACAGTAATTTTTTATTTTATTACTATTTATAAGATATTTTTACCCACTCGATACAGTTTTACACTATTGTTTCACCTAACAAACTATTTCAAGAATGGTTTTAAGCTATTTTTTGTAGTTTTGACTCAATTTTCTTACGGATTTCAATGTCATAGTTGACTGTTTGTCTCCTCAGTCAGGTATATTTATAACCTAGCATATAAGATAGGTATCTACACCATCGTGCATTTTTGCATTATCCTTTGACTACCTCTTTTACGCCTTAGATACAAACCCATTTATTGCGACGCATACCCCCCCATCTGCTATTAATAACGTCATTAATAAATGGTAGAGACTTCCCAAACATGGGTACCCTAGTTAGAACCTGTTTGTCAATTGGTGCCCATGCTGGGTTTTTCCTTAGGACCGGGAGTCCATTATAATTCAATACATGACTGTATGATCATCCTCATTTCTCATTCATACACATGCGGCCTTATTACGCATGGACTCCCAAAAACGAGTCTTAGTTAAGCTCTTTTCCGACTCGTCCAAAAAATGAAAAGATCATCGAGTGATCTGTCCCTTTCATGCTCGTTAAAGTTGGATTTGAAAGGTCATGATTCTTAGTTAAGCTCTTTTCCGACTTGCTACCAAAAATTGAAAAGATTGCCGAGTGAACTTGTCTTTTTCACACTCGTAAATTGGATTTGAAAAGATGTCTATTTGGCACAAGTTTACCCCTTTTTTCAGACCAAGTAGACTAAAAGATATAAAAAGGACATTTTTTTTTGCATTGATTTGTGATTTCATCTCATGCCATTGCTTATAGTATTGAGCCTTTAGTCGGTTCTCTCTTTGTGTTATAAACCATTGCCTAAGCAGTTTGCATCCTCAACCAAGTAGAGCCTTGTTTATATCCTTCGCAATTTGACACCCTATACCCTGGAGGGAACATCACCCCAAGTGTGCATCTCCCACATTCATTTCCTTTCATTAATCATAGGTATGTTCCACTGCTGGAACTATTTTTCCTTACTTATTGTTAGGACCCATAAATGTCCCTTTTTCATCACATCTTTTGCCTATTCAAACTGATCATATCTAAGCTAATGCCTACTATAATGCATGCTAAGACCCCTTTTTTTCCCAAGGTATGAATCATTTATCTTGCTTTTATATTTTCATTTACTTAGCATGTTTGATTGGTAATGTTCACATGTTTTACCTCTAAAATGATTCAACTAATGATCAAAATGAATAGAATAGCCAATTCTTAAAGAATGGTCATTGTTGTTACACCATCTTTTATAGCTATGTGTCAATCTTGGATGTTGTTATAGTTATGCGCCAATCTTGGAAGTTGTTACACGACTTTTACAACAAGTGCCACCGATTCTATTGTTACACGACTTCTCCAAAAAATGCCACTAATTCTGTTGTTATACGGCTGCTGCAACAAATTCCACCGATCCTGAAAGATGCTACACCTACTGTTACATATTTCAACTTACAATATTAGTTCTAGATCTTGTATTAATGATATGATATGAACAACTTGAAAATCAGGGATTCTCAAGGCTCTTCTGATTTTGTTTTTAACTGAATGATGCTGACTTTAAATAGCAGAGATTTTGTAATCAGAGGGACGGATTCTAACTGTGAAAAAGTGAAGTGAAGTAAAGTTTATTGTACACAATATTTTGGACAAATCAATAGAAGAGTGGATTGAATTTCTTTAGCAAACTGTAGCCTATTTATTTGAGAGGATTCAGTGAGAAGGAAAGGGCCCACCTTCCTCACAGATTCCCCTCTATTTTGAATTCTAGAATAGTTGTTTTAATGTGAATGGTTTATCTGTTCAACAATTCCAGAATACAGTTGTTGTTACAGTCTAGTTCTTTCCTGTTAGATGCGCATAAATCTGTCTCATGAGAATTAAAAGTCAGTTGTTGAACATTGTTGGAGAACTTCTTTCCCTTTTTCTACATTAGAATAAAATCTTGTTTTCAAATAAAAGAAAATAAAAGTGTGGATTATTTTCTGGCAATAAGTAGATTTCCTTCTGCAATTAGTAGATAACTTCTTCCTGCAAAAGTAAAATAGAAAGTTATATTAGAGTAGGTAATACTGAATTCATATACATTCATTGGTTTAGATTTAAAATTTTGATTTCAATTCTGTAGAACTCCAGTTGTGTTAGCATAATTGTGTTAGTAATAATTTTTATTTTTTTTTCCCTACTACAATTATATTAGTGTTGCTTCCATAATCTAGCATAGACTGTGCACAATTATCTTCAAATAACAGACTTCCCTGGGTTGACAATTTATATTGAACACCTTAACTCTCTATTCATTTAGACAATTAAAGTGCCCAACATTTTGGTCTCATTGCCGAGGAAGATAATTATAGATTTTTGTAAGCACATTAGCTTTTTTTTAAGGAATGATTAGTCTACATGAATCGAGGAATGCGAGGACGTATTCCCCAAAATACTAACCCTACAAGTACCAGAGGACGTGGAGGAAGAAATCCTACACTGGGAAGGAAAACATTTGTTGATGAAATAATAGCCAGAGACAATTCTTCTTCAGAATCTATTTTTCACCCCGCAAATCCTCCAAGAAGATGTAATCTTCAGTCATCATAACTACTCCTTCTTGAAACATCATTTTCATCAAGGGCTGGAGTTGAAGCTGAAGTCCAAGTTGAAGATTTTTCACCAACAAATCATAAAGAAACACTGGAGAACATTGAAGCTCAAGGAAGTATAGTTTGAAATAGGGAAAATCCAGAAGAAGCGGTTTATCGGATCATTGGTTGGATAGTCACTAAAGAAGAGTGGGACACTTTTCATATTGAGTGGAGAGAAAGAGAACATATGGAAAATCAAGGGGATAATGAAGAGGAGTTCCTCAAAGAGAACCCACAAAATAATGAAGATCAGGTAAACAATGAAAATACTATCCTTACCCTGGTTTTTCCTATTTCTGATGTTCCTAGACGAGGGATGGCTCCTATGAAAAACATACCTCTCACAGATTTACCGAATTTTCATGGATTGTCTACTAAGGATCCGGATGAGTTTCTATTTGAATTTGACATTTTGTGTAGAAGCTATGACTACACTACCACTGCACAAAAACTTAAACTATTCCAGCTACATTGAAAGGTAATGCGTTCAGATGGTTTATGAGCTTAGGAGGAGAGAACATTTCAACATGGGTACAGATGAGGCATATTTTCTTGAACAAGTACCACGACTATTGTCGAACAAGAGAATGAAGGGAGGGATTGTTTAAAATGTCTCAGAAGGAGGATGACACCCTTGAAGATTTTGTGGAACAACTCCAGTATAATCTACAAAGGTCTGGACATCCAGATGTAAGTAAAGACATTTTAAAAACTATTTTTCTAAAAGGAGTTAGAGAAGATTGTTCAGATATACTGAATATGCTTGGCAAAGGAGATATATCTAAAGAATCCTATGAAGACATTGTAGACCTCTGTAAAAGATGTTCTCGAGGATCTACAAAGAATAGGTCAGCTACCAAGGATACCACTTTTTCAAGGGTATAGAAATCAACCAATGGAGGAGCAATGAGAGCAAAAATAGGTAATCTGTTAGAAAATTTCAAAATAGAGATGATTAACTCTTTTTCTTAACAAATTGACACCTTGCAGATCAAGCAGAAACAAATAGAATCAGAGAAAACATTGTGCATTTTCTGTCGAAAATGTAGAAAGAAACATCCACCAAGGGAGTTCCCACTTAACAATGTACAGGTATGTTTTATTTGTGAATTATATCATGCTATTGGCCAATGTCCCTCTCTACTGGGAGTAAAAGAATCAATGAAGGCAACTAATGAGGAAGCAAAGGCTACCTATCTAATTACATAAAGGAGACAATGGCAGCTAAGAGGTCAAGGTATGAACTCTCAATTCTCTCCTGCAACACTTAATTATTGTAACAATCAGCCACTATATGGCCAGACGAATTCTCCCCCTCCACATCATATGCCAACCCCTTATTAAGATCCAAATGCATGGTTACCTATGCCCCATTAGCAGAATCATCATGGAAAATGGAACCCATATTGGAGAGGCCCTCAACAACAGCTCAGTTATCAAAACCATCACCAATCAAACCCTTATCAACAACAGTTCCAACCCCAACCCCAGTATCAGCAGCGACAACTGCAGTTACCCCCAAATGCCCCACTGAACAATCCTCCTTTACGACCTCAGATGCTTGTGCAAACTAAACTAAACCCAAATAATAATACCGTTCAGAACATAGATATACACAATGCGTCAACCTTATCTATTACTCCCATGCCTTATGATGAAATCAAATTAAGATCAAGGAGAATAGTTGAGCCAATAATTGAAGATGCTCCATCTTCAAAGTCAGACAAGGAATCAGGGGAAAGACCATATGTTGATACAGAAGAAATTTTCCAACCTATAATAGAGTCAGCAAACCCACCATTCCCTAAGAGGCTGACAATTACCAAACCTATGGAATTACCATCTTTCAATCTCTTAGGAGAATTGCAAAATCTACACGTTAATATTCCACTATTGCAAGCCATCAAAGATGTCCCTATTTATTGCAAGACTGTAAGAGATATCTGTATAAAAAGACCTGGATGAAAACCCATGGATCCCCTCACAGTGCATGTGGTGGGGGATTTCTTTGAACTAATTTTAGGCAAATCCCCACCTCTTAAATATGGCGACCCAGGAAACCCTACAGTCACTGTCAAAATTGGGCATACATCTATGCCCCATGTGATAATCAACTTAGGGGTGACAATTAACATCATGCCAATATAAACTACACAATTGTTGCAACTTGGAACACAATTTCGACCTACTCCTACCATTCTCAAATTAGCTTATTGTTCTACCATCAGACCAGAAAGAGTAATAGATGATTTAGTCATTTTCATGGATACATGGGAGTATCCTGTTGATTTTGTCGTGTTGCAACCCAAAACCCGTCTGGGGGGCCACCCTCTAATTCTTGGAAGACCATGGTTAGCTATATATGATGCTTTTATTGGTTGTATATCTGGTTCCATGACCATCTCTAATGGTTATAACGCAAAAAACCTGACCCTGTATCCTCATGCTACACCTAGTGCAAAACATGAAAATTCTTTATGGATGGACACTGAGGATGAAAGTTCTCTGACTGTGCTAACCATAGGAAAATCCCTAAGTTTCAAGGATGAGATTGAGGATGAATTAATAAAATGCTTTATCTATGACTCCTCTATTGTTACATGGAACATGCACCGCCGATTGATTAGAGTCTTCGACCCCATCATCCAAGAAGACATAAGCTCAGAAATGTTCTTAGAAACCACTAAAAATCAAAATGATTTAGCTGTAACAACAACCACTGTAACAGCAAACATTGTAATATAAGATGATGAAACAACTGAATTGTTTCCTAAAGTCAGTTCCAAGAGCATCATTGTAGAAATTGAACCTAGAAAAACCTTGAACATCAATCTCAATTTATCCACTCCTGAAACTCGTCGATTGATGAAATTACTGATTGAACATAAAGAAGCATTTTCCTGGGATTACATGGATATGAAATTCATTTCCTCTGAACTATGTACCCACCATATATACATTAAAGAAGAATGTCGACCCATTTTCCAACCCTAAAGGAGGATGAATCCAAACCTTAAAGAAATTGTTAAAGAGGAACTCCATAAACTTCTCAATGTTGATTTCATTTACCCTATATCAGATAGCAAGTGGGTCTCACCATTGGTTATTGTTCCTAAAAGGAATGGAAAATGGAGAGTCTCTGTAGACTATAGAGCCCTAAATAAAGACATGCAAAAGGATTATTTCCCTCTGCCATTTATTGATCAGGTTCTAGACAATCTGGCCAGGAAAAAGTTTTTCTCTTTCTTAGATGGATTCAGTGGCTATAACCAAATAAAAATTGCTCCAAAGGACCAATATAAGACCACTTTTACCAGCCCTTTGGGTACATTTTCTTAAAAGGTTCTCCCATTTGGCTTGTGTAATGCACCAGCCACCTTCGAGAGAGTTGTAATTGGTATTTTTTATGATATGGTGAATGACTGTATGGAGATATTCATGGATGACTTTACACCTTATGGAATTGATTTCGATGAAGCCTTGACTAATATGGAAAAAGTTCTCAAAAGATGTATACAGTCTAATCTTTCTTTAAGTACAAAAAAGTGCCATATGATGATGAGCAAGGGAGTAGTGTTGGGACACTTCATTTCTTATGCGGGAATCCAGGTAGACCCAACCAAAATCCAAGTAATTTTGGATATTCAAACTCCGTCAACTCATAAAGAGGTAAGAATTTTTTTATGGCATGCTGGCTATTACAGGAGATTCATTAAAAAAAATTCCAAACTAGCTTCCCCCTTGTTTTTTCTATTAACAAAATATGTTGACTTCCATTGGAGTGACAACTGTGAATTGCCTTTTGTAGATCTAAAACAGAAATTGTCCACAGCTCCCATTTTGAGAGGGCCCAATTGGGATCTTCTGTTTCACATTTCTTCATATTCTTCCGATACTGCAATCGGTGTAGTACTAGGGAAATAGGAAGACAAAGATCCCTAAGCTATCTACTATATCAACAAGAACAGGGCTCCTGTTGAATTAAATTATATAGATATTGAAAGAGAATTCCTAGCAGTAGTTTATGCAATCAATAAATTCAGGCATTACTGTAAATTCTAACCTTGTACAATGTCTATTGTAAACAGATATTCAGAAAAGAACAGAAAAGATACAATGGCAAATACAAACATTACACAAAGATTTTTCCCCTGGAAACCCAAAACGAGAAAACCAACATATATTATATTCATTCAATGTGTAGAATTGTTTACAATACAATATACATATAGGAGCCAGTGGCATCCAAAACCCTAACCCAATGACCTGGATTAGTCCAAAACCCTAATTCCTTAACCAAAAATAGAAAACCATCGGCAAAAACCATGTGCTGAAAAAACCACCTAAATACATGACACATTTCTCGAGGTAGGTGTCACGTTTCCTGAGGCATAAAAAAATTTTCCAGGGGCTCCGCCCCCCTCTAACCCCCCACATGCTCGGTGCATATGCTTAGACACTACTACTCATGCAAAGAATATCACACATACCCAACAATCTCCCATTTGTTGTTTTCTTTGCATACAAAGGGTTACAAGGTTACATAGTCAAAAATCCAGGGCAACAATGCCCATGGATCCTCTACACCAAGAGAACTTCTTGCTCACAGATTTTGTTAATGAGTCTGCAACATTATTCAAAGTGTCCACCTTCATCAG